>CAUYSK010012369.1:0-62402 GCA_963575035.1 Avahi laniger
AAGAGAGGACAGTGTGGTGGAGGAATTGCAGTTGAAAGAGGGTACTTGTTAGTTTGAAGATGGTAGTGATTCGAGGAAATGGAAAAGCCAGGAGAAATAGAGAAGGGAACAAGATCATTAGAGTCAGCCTCCTGGTGAAGCGGAAAGGGATAGGATCCGGTACCATGAAGACGCTAGACCTGGATAGGAGGAGCAGTACCAGGGCCAGCTCCAAATGTGTGCAACCAGGGTGGTTGCACAGGGCCCCGAGCTCAGAAGAGACTCACACTTGGTTAAATGCTCTACTGTTAATTGTCTTGAAAGTTTTCATAAATTTTGAAGAAGCATACTTCATTTTCATTTTGCACTGGGTGCCGACAAATTACATAGGCAGTGCTGATTGTAGTAGGAGGGAATACAGAAAGAATAAGCACAGATCACAGGAGGTTTCAGACATTTAATGGCAGGAAGTTGAGGACGCTTTTATATGATGGCTTGCATTTTTTTGTCCTGTGAAGTAGAAAGTAAAGTCATCTCCTAAGATCAAAGTGAGTAGAAAGGGTGAAGAAACTGAAGAGAGTGTGATCCAGCATAGAGAGACAGTTAAGGGCATGGAACCAACTGGCCAGGTCCAAGCTGTGACTCTGTCACTTACTAGCTCTGTGACTTTGGGCAAATCACACTATTTGTGTTTCAATTTACTGATGAAGTTTGTAATATACCTTAAAAGACTAACTGGCACTTAATCACCCTGTAGAATAGGAGAGAAAGTTGATTAGGAGAATATAGATTTGCAAGCCTATTCTTATCTCCTTTCTTTGTATAGTTTCCGTATCTGGATTGAAGGCAAAATGTGTCTCAGTCAAATAGAAAATGACTAGGGTGGATAAAGGAAAAGTGATCTGCTTTGTTCGAATATAATATAAAATGTATTTTAATATATTCTACATATGAATGGAAATTTTTTTTTCAGATGTAAAAGAGAAAGATGAAGTAACAACACAAGATCAATCTGAAAAGCCCCAAAATGAAGGAAAATGAAGGCTCATAATCTGTCAAGAGTGCTGAATTTTTGCACGTTGAAAGAGTTAGCGGCTCTGTTTTCCTGAGATGTTTGATCTGCTGGTAACTATGGTAACATTGCAGCCCTAAGCAACATGTGTGTATTACGTAATTTTGTCGTGACGCTACTCACTTGGATTGCAATAATGATGTCCAATGTAGGGTATTGAAAGGCAGGTTACTTCCAAATTGCACCTGAGAAAAAGGTTAAAAATGCATGATCAGTTAAATACATATCATTGCTCATAAACTCAACAAAATTCACTGTTCTCTTTTGAATTTATTTAAACAGATGGATTTTTAATTTAATTTTTGTGGTGATGGGAAAACCACTTCTTGGTAAGTGTAAACCAAACACCATTAATTTAAAACTTTATAGAATTGTAGGAAATTATGGTTTTTTTGGTAAGAAAGAACAATAGAATAGTCAAAATTTACATGGATAGAATGTGTTTGCTTTTAACCAAAAATGTACCAGATTTTTTCCCAAACTTTAAAAAAGATTTGGAAAAATTGTAAAAGTTTGACAAAATAAATATCTCTAGGATATTTTTCTCTGATACATTTTGCTTCTAGTCTGTGCATACTGTGATTTTTCATGTAGCCCTTTAAAATGCAAAATTTGTGACAAATTGTTTATATGGAACATGCCTATTAAATGAATTTTATTATCTTCCTTAACTTTGCAGTGTGTGTGTGTGTATGTGTGCGTATGTGTTTTACTTCAATATGAATTATATAAAATACTTTACTAGTTGCTTTACACTGTCTTTTCTTATTCTTAGGGCTTTTGTGTGTGTATGACTAGTTTCTAAAATAATTTCCTCAGGAATGCAGATCTTAATTTTTCTATCTTTCCTGAAGTAGCTAATGTAGCAGTAGGCACTTAAATATTTAGTAAATGATGTAGAAAGAAATAGCAAAATATATCCTTTTAATATATATATATAAGTATGTATTTTAAAAGGAACAAAAACAAAACCAAAGCTTTAGTAAATTTTGATTTATTAGACATTTTAGAAAAATAATAAAATTCTGATAATTCTGATTTTTTAAACATTTGGATAATGAATTTATTTTCATTTTTGGAAATATATGCATGCAGTTATGTTTTATTTGATTGTTAACTTAGGCTACATCTGTATACAGTAACCAAATAAACTCTTTCACTGTTAAAGAAATTTATTACTGACATAAATCTCCTTCATTTTATCTTATGAAATATGCCAGGTGAAAAATGATGAAACATTTTAAAAAATTAAATTAGTGATCTTTGCAATATAAATCACCCTCTGCTTATTATTTTATTGGCTAGGCTTACCTTTTTATATTATATACAACAAAAGGGTAGATTTCAAAGAACTTGATTGTTTTAAGTTATCAAACATAAATTTTTCCTTATAAAATAATCAAAAGTATTATTTTAGGTATAGCCCTAATTTAGTACTAATAAAATATATTATAGGCATTACAATTATATTTCTAAAGATTATTTAATGACATGAGGTTATATAATCAACATAAAGAAAGGTTAGAGTAGTTTTCCACAGGAGCAGGTGAGCAATTTTGCCCCCAGGAGGGCAGTGGGCAACATCTGGAGACATTTTGGCTGCCACAACTGGAGGAGGGAAGCAGAGGAGAAAAGTGCTACTGGAATCTAGTGGGCAGAGGCCAGGGATGTTGATAAGCTGCTAAGCATCCTACAGTCCTACAGGGCAGCTCCTGAAATCAAAGAATTATCCCGGCATGCGTGTCAACAGTGCTGAGGCTGAGAAATTCTGGAGGAGAGTTAAACTGTTAAGCACATGGAGTTGGGACTCAGATTACCTGGCTTTGAATTCTAGCTCTTCAGCTCACTAGTTGTGTGATCTTGGGCAATTTACATCATGTCCCTAAGTATCAGTTTTATTCTCTGTGGAATGGTGTTAATAATAGTACATACTTTATAGGCTGGGTGGAAGCAGTAAATGAGATACTATTACGTAAAACAATTTAATAGTGCCTGGCAAAGAATATTATTCAATAAATAGTAGCTATCACCATCACTGCTGTCATTTTCATTTCAGATGCTCTTGTCATTATTCTCTGGTAGTGGAGGTGGTGGGCACCTGAATTTGTTAATTCATCTTCCTGCCTGTCTGTGATTTCACCAACGTCCTCAATTATTGATGCTGGGAGAAGACACTATGATGGGAATGTACGATTGATAGTAATTGCCACATCATACCATTTCAATAACACTAAAGAGTGGCTGACAGGTGATGAGTATTATCATTTAACGAGTCACCTCACTAGTGTTTTATCACAAGTTACTGCAACAAAACAGATTTTTGAGTCACTATTTAAATAAGTAACTTGTTCATGAAAATGTAGAAGAAGAAAAAATATAACTCTTGGCTCGTAGTATTATATGGTATCATCTCTCATTTAGAAAACCAAAAATGAAACCAAGTCCTTCCACACTGCTGCTAGCAGTGACATATATTCTGAATGAGGTATATCCTAATCACTTATTCATGGCAATGCACACAATGTCTGTGTGTGTGTGTGTGTGTGTGTGTGTGTGTGTGTATAAATGTATCAGGCTTGTTGATTGAGAATATTTGCTGACAGAATGATTTCTTTTTTTTTGCTGAGGAAAAACCAGACAAAGGAGAATGGGAGATCGGTAGCAGTTTAAATACAAAACAAATCTTCCTATCAACTTTTTTTTAAAAAAACAAGCTACTATGGGGAATCTATGGTATTTTGTCATAGCAAGTAGATACTTCTACCAAAGTTACCTAGTTAGGGCTCATTAAAGAATCTCTCCACACCCATTTTGCCATTGTCTTTGCATAAGCCACTTGTTTTAGTCAATAGCTATAAAGTCTTAATTAATACTGTCAGATAACCAGGCTAAAAGGGGACAATAAAGCTAGAAAGCTGCTGTCTGGAAATTTAACTCTGTACAAAGAGAAAGAAGATTTAAAAAAATCCATTCTGTGTCATGTGCCCAGAAATATGTTGCGATATGGGCAGAATAGGTTTGAACATTCTTAGACTCTGAACAACTATAGGGGAGGTGTCCTACTTACAAAAGGAAATAAAACATTAGCTTTAGTTTGCTTGGGTGGCTTGGGCAGCTTCATGAGATGATCGGGGAGCAGGAAGGAGGGAGGGATGAAAGGAGAGAAGGAGGGAGGGATAGAGGGAGGAAGGGAGGGAGGGAGGGAAAGAAACAAAAGAAAGATGTAACCAAAGTTCACTACTCTGTTGCCCTGTCTGTGGCACCTGACCCGTGAAGTTCAAAGTACAGCTCTGTCATTGCTTTTATGGCTTTGCTTAGTTATTTTACTCTGTGCTTCAATTTTTCAATATGTAAAATGGTAAATTATTAATATTATAAGGGTTAAATGAGTGAATACTTGTAAATTGCTGAGGATAGTGCCTGATACATAGCATAAGCTAGTATTATTATTATTTACCAGAGCACAATGGATGATAAAGACTTTAAGGTGAATATCCATGATCTCTTGATTCTTTTCTATGTTATTTGCCAGAGTAGATTTCCTCCTATTCCTTTGTTCTCTTTTCTTTCCATTAGCAGCATCTCCTTAGCAAAAACCAGGACTGATTAATCAGAGTGGATCCCGTTTTTGTTTTTTTTTTTCCAGTTATTGATGACAACTCTAAGAACATCAAAAATTTGCGGCTATTTAAAAATGGAAGCATTGGCTCAAAGGGCTGGGGTAGGTACTGTTGTTAAAATCCTAGAATGGATTTCTTATTAAGCACATATCAACAGGAATAATTATTATCATAGCCATACTTTAAGTGAGTGGTGATTACTAAGTATATGGTAGATCCTTTTAAAGCTTCATATAAATAATTATATAAAATAGTTGTTAATGTTTCTCGTTTTGCAGATGAAGAAAATGGGGAAGAAAATGGATTCAGGGAGTGCCTTTAGAAGCATTTCTGAAAGGATCCCTTCATAAACTTTAGAGATCCTCAGTTCTTAAAAGTTTAACTAATTCCTGAGTACTGATGATCCCCAAATATACATCTTTAGCCTTGATTTCTCACCCAAGCATCAACTGTACATCTGTTCTACTAGTGTTTGCATCTAAATAGTCTATGGTCTCAAAATCACCTACATTTTCCCTTCAAAAATCAATACTCCCTTCACTTTTTGGTTTCCTCTCAGTAACACCATAATCACCCAGTCACTTAGATTTAAAAACTTAGGAGTCATTTCAGTTCTTCTCTGACTTTACCACAATTAGTAAAGTCTAGGCCTGCAATCATACCTGGTAACTACTTCTCATGACAGATAGAACTTGTAATATTTTCCTTCTACGACCCAAAATTTAAATATACTTTAAAGGCTACTAAGTCTCTCCTTTATTCTAAATCAGGGGTCAGCAAATATAGCTCATGAACCCAATAACTGTTTTTGTAAACAAGGTGTTATCAGAACAGTCACACCATTTGCTTACGTATTGTCTACGGTTGTTTACCTACACTAGCAGAGTTGAGTAGTTGCAACAGAGAGAAGTAGAGAGAGACTGCATGGTCTGCGATGCCTAAAATATTTACTATCTGGCCCTTTGCAGAAAAAGTTTGCCACGTTCTATTCTAAATAACCAATTTCATTTTCTCCATTGTATTTCACCTAACTTATAGTTACAGCCTCTTCACTTGACTTTTTACTTCATCCTTTCCCAAACCCAATCTAATACATAACTACCAAACAAATCTTCCAAAATCACCATTCCCACATTATCTACAGGCTCAACAGTTTCCTACTGCCTGTCTACCACTATACACATTCCTTATGCTGGCATTTCAAGACTTCCAAGCTTCGACATCCTGAAACTATTTGATTTCATCTCATTCTACTGCCTAACACTGACTCTCTGTTGTGGCTAATTCTCTATTTCTTTAGAATGCACCCAAGTTTTCTTTTTTTTCCCTTCCCACCCCCTACACTTCCTACCTTTTTTCTAAATACAAAAATTTTCCCCATTTTATATACCCTAGATCAAGTCATACCTTTCTGTTGAATCCACAACTCTGCCCCACAGAGATATTTTCTCACTCCTTATCTCCTAAGATAATAAACCAAACATCTGTAAAATGATATAGTCTCTTGTGTCTAACTTATGTCTTTATTTTACCACTGATATTGTAAAATGCCTGAGGTAACGTATCTGGTATAATAATTATTTGAGAATTCCCACTGGATCAAATACAGTGCTAGGCTCAGGAAACATTTGCTAAATTGAAACAAAGTCAAAGCACTTTTAATTACTTACATAATCTCAGTCAATCTGATGTGCCAGGGAAGAAAGCCTAATGTGCTGTCCACAGGACCAAACTTCAATACTAAATCAGGATCAGGGAAACCATTTGAACCTTAGAAATAAAGAAATATACACAAACTTAACATACGTTGCTTACAAAAAAAAAAAAAAAAAGACCAGGCGCAAATCTAATTAGTTTCTTATGCTTTAACTGTTTTTCTCAAAAGCTTTATCTGTATGATTCTATGCACCCCCACTCTCCTTCCCAACATATACTTTAGTATCTATGTTCATCCCCAGTGTGGAAGTTTTCTCAAAAGCCCATTTAATTGGATTGATTACCTGATATGAAGGGGTAACCCAACTCCCACTCTAAACCCAATGGTACTACCCTCCGAATTCCATCCATCTTCCGAGACTCAACTTAGGTATTCCCTTGGAATCCTGGGAAAGGCACTGCTCTAAGGACACACTAGCTTGATTCTGGCCACATAATCAAATAGCTTCAGAGATGAAAAGGAACTTAAGTATCTACTCTCCTTTCTTCCCTTATGCCCTTCACTTTATAGGTAAGGACTGAGAAAGACTAATTCCTAGCAGTACAAATGTCTTCAGTTTCCCAGAGGCTGAGCACCCTCAGAGAAAAAAGGAGACCAACCATCTGCCTGAACAAGGGTATGGTCATTTTTTATCTCCTTTATGAACTGGTTCCCATACGAGACCTGGCTTTGGGAAAAAAGGAATAGGAATGTTTCAACTGTTTAAAAACAAATTTTGAAGAGCCACTGGTGTAAGAGAAAAGATAATAGAATCCAAGAGACCCAGGTTCTAAGAGTTCCTAATATCCTCAGTTCTGTCACTAACTTGCTTGTCACACAATCTCTCCAGGGCTCAGTTTCTTCATTTGTCAAGTAAGGAGACCAGATTAGGCAGGCCTATTCAGCAGTAATATTGAAGAATTATTTCCATAACAAAATGCCTTTAAAAGTCCATGCTGGTAGAGTGAATGGACTAAAGAAGACCACCACATATTCCTCTGTCACCTAAAAAGCAATTAATCTTCTTTAGTAAAAAATGACCAGTAATAACTTCTCACTAACAGTGTTTTGAAGAGGGTGACAAATTCTCTCTTTAAAAAATATGTATTAAACTGGACAAAAAACAATTATTCAGGAGTACTAGATATTGTCCAAAGGCAAACAACTGTTCTTTAAAAAAACAAAAAAAATCAGCTGCAGCTTCACGTAAGAATGGCAAGAGTCCATGGCCTTCCTACCTGGGACTGCTCCAACCTCCACACTACTACCACCAATCAGTGGGAGAGAACTGCCCATCAGCAGCAATGGGCTAACAGCAAGAACCAGCAGATTTGCCACTTGCTGCTAAAAGATGTGGACTCAATTTGGAACTGGAGGTTGTAGCCAGAAAAGAGAGAGCACAACAAAAAGCCATGGTTTGCCAGTTAAAAGTAGGAAAATCAAAAAAGAATGAATGAGGAAAACCTACAGCTTTCCTAGCCTGAGGTTGTAGGCCCAGTTAGTAGAACGGCAAGAAATTTACCAGGTAGATCCTGTAAGTAAGGGCTCAGATAAACTCTCGCACATCCATGGCTGACTGGGAAACTACATAAACACTAACAGGGAAGGAATATGGGGGACCAGGCAGGAAGTAAGCCCAGTGAAAAGCAAAAGCCGAGGAGACTTGAGAACTGGTGGTAACTTTGAATGCACTTCAAATTCCACACAGAGATCACTGAAGCCTTACAAACTTAAGGTGTCTAAGTAAAACCAGTGTGCAAATCATTTGCTGACCACTAAGCTATGCAGATACAGGAAACCAGATTAAAAAATAAAATTAAAAAAAAAAAAAACTGAGCAGAGACAGCAGTGGTCAGCTTTATTTACAGACAACATGATCTTGTATTTAGAAAATCCTAAGTCTCTACAAAAAGAACTACTAGAACTATTAGGTGAATTTCAGCAAGGTTGCAGAATACAAAATCAATATTAAAAAACAAGTATATTGCCAAATACTATCAATAAACAATCTGAAAATAAAATTAAGAAAATCCATTAACAATAGTATCAAAAAGAATGAAATACTTAAGAATAAATTTAACAAAAGAAGTAGAAACTCTATACTCTGAAATTACAAAACATTGTTTTGAGAAAAATTAAGACCCAAATAAATGGACAGATATAATAATACATTCATGCATTGGTAGACTCAATATTATTAAGATGGCAATTCTCCCCCAAATGAGCTGTAGACTCAATCCATATCGAAATCCCAGCAGAGTTATTTTGGAAATTGAAAAAGCTGATTCTAAAATATATACAAAAATACAAAGGACCCTGAATAAACAAAACAACTTTGAAAAAGAAAGTCAAACTTGAAGGACTTATACTACTGGATTTCAAAACTTACCATAAAAGACTACAATAATTAAGACAGTTTGGATTTAAGGACAGACATAAAGACAAACAGAATAGAATAGAAAGCCCAGAAATAAACTCACAGATTTATGGTCAACTGATTTTCAACAAAGGAACCACAGTAATCCAACATCCTTCAATGATGGAATAACCAGTATCCTCTACCTCACACCATTCACAAAAGTTAAGTCAAAATGTATTATTGTAACTTTGGGTTAGGCAAAGATCTTAGATATCAATCAAATGCATGATCCATAAAAGAAAAAATTAATAAATTGGATTCATAAAAATTAAACACTTTAAAAGAAAACAAAAAAGCCATGGACTGAAAGAAAGTATTTGCAAATCATATCTTATATCACTGATGATAGACTTGTATCCAGAATATATAAAAACCTTTTAAAACCCAATAATGACAAGCTCATTAAAAATATGCAAAATATTTGAACAGACATTTCAAAGAAGATACAGATGACAAATTAGCACACGAAAAATGCTCATCATCACTAGTCATTAGGAAAATCTGAATTAAAATCACAACAAAATACTATTAAAAAACCAACCTTACAATACCATGTCTTAGCAAGGATATAGAGAAACTATAACCCTCTACATTGCTGGTAGAGATATGAAATGTACGGCCCATTTGGAAAAAAGTTCGGCACTTTCTTATAAAGTTAAGCACTCACTCACCACACAATATAGCAACCTCAGTATCAGGTATCTACCAAAGAGAAAGGAAAACATGTCCGCACAAAAACTCGTACTCAAATGGTCATAGCAGCATTATTAAAAAACTGGAAACAAATCTGATGCACATTGACTGATGAATGAATAAACAAAAAGTGGTAGATCCATAAAACAGAATACTATTCACCAATAAAAAGTAATGAACTACCAATGCATTCAACACAGATGAACCTCAACAATATGCTGAGTAAACAAAAAACAACATAAAAGATTATATATTATATAATTCCTTTCATATAAAAGTTCTAGAAAAGGCAAAAGTATAGTTGGAAAGCAGACCAGTGGCTACTGCTTTGTGGGGGGAGGGGGGAAGGAATGGGGACTATGTATAGTCACAAGGGAATTTTTAAGGATGACAATATTCAGAGTGCCAGCTTCTGTTGGATTAGTTAACTTAGGACTTTGTACATTTTCATTTATTATGAATCTACAATCCTTGAAAGACAACACCTGGGCTTAACACTAGCACTTTTCCATGGATTACCTGAAGCCCACCTCTGGGCCCCACACCAACTTTTAGGATGTCCTCATAAATTACTCTCTAGTTAAGGGCTTATAGAGTCCAGGAAACAGACAACATCCCAGTAATCTATGATCATTGAGCCCCTACAATGGTCTACTACTCATTGAGCCTGAAAATATAGGCAATGACAGAGTAGAGAATACAAGAGAGGGTAAGAATTGAGTGGTCAATGAAAGTATAGAGACAGCAAGACCAAGAGAACAGAGAGGGACTGTGCTCTGTGATGGACATGTATCAAAGTAGAAGAAACAAAGTATGAAGAGTTAAGTATTATAAATAACTGAGTTAGACAGAAAATGCATGATTACTAATTAAGGTAAATGGACACTCTTATGTGAATAAAAAATTTTTTATTCATTTAAATGTCTGAAACTGTATGGGTACAGAAGCTATCAATGAGCATGGATTTGTTAGAGAGATTCTTTCTTTAAAAGGATCAAAGATAATGCTAGTAAGTGGAAGTACCCTGAAGTTAAGGCAAAAAGTTCATAGAGGAGCTCCAGACAGAGTGAGCAAATCAAAAGCTTTGATAAACAGCTGAAGAAAAAATTAAAATGTTATTTTTTGTATAGCATGACAAATATAGTGGCATATTTGGTATAGCACAATAGAAAGAATACTAAAAAAGGAGTCACGGATGATAGTAAGATTATATTCTTGGGAGCACCTCATAAAAAGCTGTTAAGTTCAAACTTGAAAGTTCAAACTAAAAAAAGAGGGGAGAGAAAGAGGAAGGCTGACAAGCAGAATCCCCAGTTTCAAGAATATTCCTCAATGCAAAAAATAATCCTCAAAAGTCCTCTCCTAAAGACCTCAAGCAAATGAGTTGTTCATTATCTCAAAACCATTTTTACATGTGGGTCTTCAAATTTCAGAAATGTAACAGTTAGAACATAAAAAAAATCAGGCTTTATAGTATGAAAGGAATGTAAATATTTTCTTTCAGACTGTATCCTTGTGGGACAAAGCTAAAAACATATATATATATATAAAATATGTATGACTTACTAAGTAAGCTGTCTAACATAGCTACATCCAAATCTGTGTGTCTCCTTTGCTGCTGGGCTACTAACTGGCAAAAGTCCTGAGCAGCTCTCACGATATCTGCTTTTCCATCTTCTGGGGACAGCACCTTGACTGCTGAATGGCAATTTAAAACTGGAGGAAAAAACAAGCGAGATATTTTTTAAAATACTCTCAGATATATTTCAAAATCAGTTTTAATAAATATTAAGTTCGGACCAAAACAATGGTACAATTCTTACAGTAAACAAGAATCATTTAAGCCCTTCAATTTCAATATCAAAACAGACTTAGCTATTCTCCGCTGAAAGGATCCATGCACCCTAAATTACATTTATATACTGACTTCTTCTCAAAGTGCTCAGAGTGACGTTGGATTTTGACTAAATTTTCTTAAAAATAGGAATTTTAACTACAGGGTAGTTTATTTTCACACATCAAAAATTCTATCTATAAATATGGTACAGTTGGCAGTAACACAGGATAAAAGAAAAAATAAAGACTGTAGAAAAACTGTGTTACAACGGAATATGTATTGTCTATAGCACAAACATCAAATTTTGCATCTATGGGAGCTATTTTACAACTGATTGGATTCTACAATAATGAAAAACTCTTATTTATAGACATACAAATTCTTTCATGTCCTGTAGAGGTTCAATTATCTTCCCTCTCATTCCATAGAAAAATCAATTTTGTCTCTATTTTCATATTCATTTCAATATTCATGGTCTATAAACGCATCCATTCTTTGGATTCTTGGTGGAACCAGCTATAAAATCTGCCCAGTTAAATAAAATCTTTAACACATGTTCACTTTTTAACACCGATATGAGTGTCATCATTTTATCTTTTTCTGAAAATTACCTTTTAACAAGATGAAGAGGGAAGAGTCTAAATCTGATGATTAAAGATGTTGACAGTAAAGACTAACAAATTTATAATAAAGATTAACAGAGCAAAGTGAAATAAATAAATGAGTAACAAAAATAGCCCTGAAACACAAAATATACATCTTCATAAGTTACATATTAAATTTTACATCATGCTTACCTTGATCATCTTTGTCATTACTATTTGCAAACTCTGGTGAGTATTTCGAACAATCTAGGCCCAGAAGTTCCTGCTGTTGTTTTAAAATTTCATCCATTAATCTGGAATTATTTCTTTTGAAAATACCTTAAAAAGAAAAAAATAAAACAACAAATCATGATTAGGTTAATTTCTCCTCTTCAATGATTATGGATGCTTGTTGTGAAAACAATACCAGATCCAGAACTGAAAAAAATTGCAAATAAAGCGGTAATGACTAATCCTAACCAAGAATCTAAAAGGAAAACATGACAACTTTTTTTTTTTTATTGAGACAGAGTCTCACTCTCTTGCCTGGGCTAGAGTGCCGTGGCGTCAGCCTAGCTCACTGCAACAACAAACTCCTGGGCTCAAGCAATCCTTCTGCCTCAGCCTCCCAAATAGCTGGGACCACAGGCATGCGCCACCATGCCCAGCTAATTTTTTTTCTATATATTTTTAGCTGTCCAATTGGATTTCTTTCTAATTTTAGTAGAGAAGGGGTCTCGCTCTTGCTCAGGCTGGTTTCGAACTCTTGAGCTCAAACAATCCGCCCACCTCGGGCTCCCAGAGAGCTGGGATTACAGGCGTGAGCCACCGTGCCCGGCCACAAAACTTTATTAATACAAGAGTCTGGCTTCAAGCTAAAGAGGACAGGGGCAAATACTTAGTGGCAATATGAATATTAAAGAAATTTGACTTAGCAGAGAGTTTTAAGAGATCACTTACTTGAAACTTTTATTTACAGATTAAGAAATTGAGACCCAATGTCTTTATGGGACCTGTCCAAGAATTTATAAATTCCAGCAGTGCTTTTTTTTTTCTAATTTTTTTTTATTTCGGCATATCATGGGGGTACAAATGTTTAGGTTACATATATTGCTTTTGCCCCACCTGAGTCGGAGCTTCAAGAATGTCCACTCCCCAGACGGTGTGCACTGCACCCATCAGGTGTGAATATACCCATCCCCTCCTCCCCCTCCCACCTGCCGGACATCCGATGAATGTTACTACTATATATACACTTAAGTGGTCAGTTAAGTCAGTTAATACCAATTTGATGGTGAGTACGTATGGTGCAAATTTTTCCATTCTTGTGATATTTCACTTAGTAGAATGGGCTCCAGGTCTGTCCATGATAATACTGCAGCAGTGGTCTTGAGACCACAGATTTACTATGTGCATTAAACTACTGCCTCAATTTGATTAGTTTTTTTAATCTCAAGAGGAACTAACATGAATTATATAAAAAGTAGAGAACAGACAAAAGTAACAAAATCAAAGTTTAGTAAATTCAAACAAAGCAGGGAACTAAACTATATAAAACGGTATTTGATACTCTCCAACTATACAGAGAAAAGTTAACACTTTACCACCATGTTATTGAGAAAGACAAAGGAACTACATGACACACATTTAATATAAAACTAATATACAGCTCTAATTAAAGAAAAAGGCAACAAGTTTTTGACTATTTTTAAAGAGGCAGCTTTCTAGTGGCCACCGCCTTTTTGATCTTTATTAGTGTTCCTACTCTGTACTCAGGCCTGACATTAAAGCAGTTCAAAGATTAACTGGGAGAGAGAACACACTAAAAAAAATTTTTTTAAATAGAAATAATAATAATTACATAATAAAAATGTAACACAGAATCTGCTGATATATAATGCATACAAATGCCAAGCTGGTAGTATATATGTAACAGCATTTATAAAAGCAGTCTCCTTTGGTGGGGGAAGGCTTGTAAAATAATCAAGACTTGAGGTGAGCTAACTCAGAAAGTTAAAAAGAAGAAAACAGGACACTACACTATGGGGAAAATGCTTAAGAAAAAGTATGAGTTTAGAATGTTCAAAAGACAGGAAAATGCTGCTGTTACAAAGATCTGAGAAGAGGGGTGAGGGAATAGTCCTAATTTTTCTTTCATCAGGCCTACCAAATGGATAACTAACAATTCCTAAGCAACATGGAAATGTATGTCTTTTAGCAGAATTAACCTGGCAACAGCAGAGAAAAGGCCAGGCAACAGACTACTACAGTAGTCTATACATAATCTGTTCAGGAAATGGAAAAGAAGGGTTCACCAAAAAGGAAAAACTGAGAGAATATGGTACATAACTGACTTATGGGTGAATGTAGAAAATTCCCTGGCTTTTGTCCTAGGTAGTGAAAAATGATAATGCTTTTTAAAAGTGAGGAAATTCTACAAAAAGAATAGGTTTGAAGGAAAAGTTCAGTTTCAGACAGCTGATGAGAGAATATTAAGGTGGAAGTTACTATAAAAGTGATTAAGAGACATGAGACAGAAGGATGTTCAAAAAGAGGTTACATAAACACCATGTGGGTAGGGATCTTATCTGTTTTGCTTGCCAGGGCCTAACACAGTGCCTGGCACATAGCAAACACTCAACAAATAAATGTCTGCTGAAAAGACAAAAACTCAGAGACTAAGATGTAGATATACATTTGGGAGTCATCCTCCTTAAGGTGAGAAAGCTGTACACACAAGAAGTGATAAATAAGATTTCAAAGGTAATTAATTGGGTATATGTGGAGAAAAGTAGAGGGCTAAGATATGACTCCTTATGAATGCCCACAATTATTATGAAAGCTAATAATCATATGACTCTTAAGTTTGGAAACATAAAAGGGAAAATTCTGAAACATCCATATCCAGAGCAAGATTAAACAAACAATATATTACTGAATACTCACAAAATTTTTAAAGGAAGGTGGTTAATATCAGGAGCTATCTGAATGGTAATCTTTAGAATAATAATATTAATACTTGTACAATAATACAGCTGTGCAGGATATAATCATTATCTTCAAATCAATCATAAAATTCGCATGTACAATACAAAAAGCATATACTACAAAACAGCATATAAATATATGATACAGGTGTACGAATGTTACAAGACTTCCAATTATCCATGCAGGTATAGAATATACAAGTTAGACCACACTTTAGTCTATATTGTAAGTATAAATTATGGAAATCATTTGAATTTTGAAAATTTCTTAATTTAAAAACAATGCAAAATCTCCCCAACATTCCAGCCAAAACATGAGTTTATTAAAAACAAAATGGTAAATGAATCTATTTCCCATAAAAACTACGATTTATTCATTTTAACAGTAACTAACACTAGGAACTCCTGTTTTGTCTACTCACATCATATCAATCTCCTTCTTTGACATTCTTTTTAAAAACCTACACTTTAGTGTTCACTAATTTGCTCATCTTTACCTTAGCCTCCAGATTACAGTGGGAAATCTTTTCAGGAACTCTTATTCTCTTAGAAACAATTGATGTTCTTAATCACCAAATGGTCACTACCTCGTCTAAAGCTTTATTCTTCCCTTTTCAACTTTTCTGAAGCATTACCATAATGACCACCCTGCTTTCTTCTCAAAATTCTATCCTCATCCCAGCTTGTCTGAATGTCCTCTCCTGGTTCAACTCTCAATGTGTTCCTAGAATGGCCCCTTCTCACTTTCCACTGAATCCTTTTCCTTTTTCCACCCCTAAATGGAGATTATTCCTCAGGGTTCCTATCTCAGCCCTTTCTTAAATATCCATGTGCTCTTCCTTCTAGTCATTGTGAATGATTCTAGTCATTCACAAGACTTTAAAACACTAAGGGCCAGGACAAGGATGAGTGAGGCAAAATTTTGGGTGCAAAATTTAAGGGGGCGCCAAAAAATTCAGTAATTAAGATAAATAACTTAATGTAATATCTTTAAAAACTAAATTTAATGCAAAAGCACCCACGATGAACGAAACATTAAAATTTTCAGTAGAAACAGAATCATCATTTGGTTCCTAACATTTCCAGTTTATTCAAACATCTCATTCTACCTCAAAGTTCAGTAAGTATCTGAGAGTGAACAAAGCAAAAACTTGGTGGCTTACCTTATAAAGCTAGCTCTCAAAACATTTATATTATATCAATTTTTTTTAAGGAGCAGGACTATAAGCATAAAACTTATATGCACTGAAGGATAAAGCCTGGAAGAGAATAGGCAAAATGAGAACAGTAAACGTGTAAGGGTGGTGGGATAACAGGTGATTTAAAATCCTAACTTGCTGTAAAGCTGTTTGTACAAATTTTGAAAAAAAAAAAAAAAACACAAGCCTTCTTTTTGATGTTCTATTTCTAATAAAGACGATACTATCTGCCCAGGTAAAGTCTTCTCTACTCTCTAGCATTATCACTCCCCATATGCCTATTAATATGCTAAGTCCATATGCTCCTCTACAGCAATATTTCCTGTATCCATATTCCTTTTGTCCGTTGCCCTCACTGCTCCAAGCTCCACTGCCTTCTTCTTTATAACATTACAATCACCTTCTATGGGTCTTCCTGCCCCTTCCAGCAAGTATCACTAGCTTGACTACCAGATTCATCTTCGTTAGTTGCATCTTCAATTCTGGCACACTCTAAACTTTAGCGTCTTCAGTGGCTCCTAAAATGCCTAGTGTATTAAGAACAAACTGTTCAGCTCGACATTAACATTCCAGCCTATGCCTCCGTGCTTGGTTGGAGGAAATAATTTGTTTATGAACTAAATGAATCTTTGTATTTCTCTAATACTCTATCCCCAGCAAATCAGAATTGCCCGTGTTCCTCAAAAACACATGGAGTGATTCCAACCTTCATCTTTTATGTTACCTTCCCAAGTTCACACCTATAAAATTCTCCTAATTCTTCACAGGTTAGTTGAAATGTCACCTGCCTTCAGGAGGCCTTTCCCAATTCCCCAGCCTGACGTACCCCATTTCTCCTCAGACTCACTCTCTCCACATACACATATTTTGTTCAAACTTCTCAATAAACTAATATTATACTTTTATTACAGTTATAATTTAATCCATCCCTGCCCCTACCCTCTAAGTTGTAGTCTTACTTATGAATTTGCATCTTATCCATATCTTTTACCCTAAGCCACTTTCCACATAGTAGGAGTTCAATGTTTATTTAATAAACAGAATTACCAGTGCACAAAGTACCACCTAACAACAACAACAAAAAAAAAAACCTAAAGGAACATGTCACTGAATGGAATTTTTTAAAAAGTTTCCAGGAATCTCTCATAATAAAAGCAGATACTTCCTTATAGCACACACATAGGCAGAAATTCAGTTAAAAAGGAAGAATATTATAGGGAAACACAATTACAAAGTATCTTTTATAAAGACTTTCATAAAGTTATTTTAAACAGAACCTTTGTCTTGATTTGGATAAAGAAATGAAATTAAAAAGTATAGTTTCTAGAAATTCTAAGTACATAGATAAGACAAATTATGAGCAAGATGATCCCTAATAATTTATAGCTTGACATCCATCCAGAAATCTGATTATACTCTATGATACTTATCTTACTTACCCATAGGCAATATTATCAGCTTACAATTTTCTTCAGGATTCGAAGTCTACAAACACACTTCACGTGATACACAAAAAATGCAACAACATACAGGTGGTTTTGACTGAGATAGTCAATTCCTCTAGTAATAACATATGTAGAGATTCTTTTTCTGGTAATTCATCCTGTTTCCCTTCTAGAATTTAAACTAAAGCCAAAATGATGAAATGAACAATCACAAAAGTCTTTTTATGTCAAAAGAAACTAAGGCCACAGTCATTCAGATACAACTGATTTAAGGTGAAAACACATGAAAATACTCAAATTTTTAAGAAAACTGCATTTTACAGAATTATATACTATTGAACTTCAAGAATTATTTTATCTCATCTTTTTACAGATGAGGAAACAGACCTACAAAGTGCAAGCAATTCTTTGGCTAAGCATCTAAGAATATGACCTGAAATCCAGATCTCAGGACACCACAACATTTGGAAGTAGAACAGAGAGGAAGCCAGACATAAGGATCAGAAGGAACAGGCAGTGAGAGGAAGAAATTCAAGCATATTTGATGTCATGGAAGCCAGGAGCAGAAACTATTTCAGAGAGTAGAATTAAGTACTGCCTAATCTACCTATTAGATTATATACTGTATTCAGATACCCTATTGGAGCTTTTTAAAATCTCTACAAGTTACAATGACATTGGAATTATTTACAGGTTTCAATATTTAGTCTATCCTTGCACCCAAGCATGTACTGGGTAATAAAGCCATGACATACACTTTTTTCAAATTAAGGGAACCAAGTAACAAGGAGTTTAACTGGATGACTATTCGATCAGCAAATCTCACCTGTATTCCTTAAATACTAATTCTTTTAAAACTTATGTGAAATGTATAATCAAATCTATAAAATGAGATTTTTAAAAATACACATTTAATATCTCTTCTTTTAAATCTGAAATTAGAATTTTCACTATGGGTATCCACTCCCTTCTATAGAAACATATTTTTTTAGAGAAATATAGTAAGTATTTATAAGAACAAAAGAAGGGAGAAAATGATATAAACACTGAAATAATGTCTCCTCATTAAAAAGCACCTCACCAGCTGTGGAACTGAAGTAATATTTATAAATAAATGTCAGTTCTTCAAATTGGCCTACATTTTTTTCTTTTTAAACTAGACACTAAAGTAAGTTACCTCTAACAACCCAATTATAAAACTATTAGAAAGCAATCTTCAGAGAAGAAAACATATACTTACGGAGCAATTATTTAAAATGAAAAAAAAAAAACTACCATTAAAATTTTACAAGACTGAAGTAGTCATAACAAGGTACATCATAACAAATAAATAAGCCATTAAACAATTTTATTTCAAGAGCGAGGTCTAGCATACCTCACAGAACAATTATACTGGAATTAGCATCTGCAGTAGGGGAACAGGCACTGTGTGACGGTGGCAAAGTGCAATGCAATGAGTGCTGGGTTTTAAGTCCCAGCTCTTCAGCACAAGAGACGTGTAAAATGAACAAGCCATGTGGGCTTTTTCAGTCTCTGGTTGCACATTTTAGAAATGAGAGTATCTTCACAGATATCTTCACCCTGCTCACCTGACAAAGTAATAGCGCAACACAAAGCAGGAATTCCATAACATTAAATTTAGTTGATTAAAAAAGTGTGCCCTATGAAGCACAGGATGAACATTTATATTGGTGGGATGCAGAAAATTCTATCTGTCTTTAAATATCTTTTACAAATAAATTTCTATCACCTATAGAGAAGTATCACTTTACCAAAGCTTTAAAATGACCCAGTATGATCAGGAATAGTACTAAAAGTGACTGTTGTGGTCATATTTTCTCTTATCAGTGGAAATCGATGTAACATAATGATTAAGTACAAAAGCTTTGGAATAAAATCTGGTTCAAATTCTAGATCTTCTCCTTACTAGATATGGGTCTTGGCTTTTTAAGTCTGTTTCTTGACATGTAAAACTGCTAAAGATTTGATGCACTTTTGTACAGCATCCAGTACAGAGTAAGAGTTCAACAAAGGATAATTATTACTATTAAGATAAGGGTTTACTTTAATACAAAGACCCAGTACTAAATTAAAGGGTATACAGAGAATGAAGTCATTTCTAAAACTGACGAAAGCAAGACAGAGTTTTTCAAAGACAGAGCAAGACTAAGGAGGGAATAGTTGAGAGAGGCTACTGAGGAGGTGATAGTTTGGATGGACTTACAAGAATCGATGATAGCCTTTTCACAGGTAGCTAGCCCTTTGCTACAAAAACAAGAGGACATTCCAGGATGCTAAGATGGATGTGAAATTCTGTATAAGAAGTGTACTACAAAGGTGAAGATTAGGAATAGAATGTTTCCTTACATGAGTTTCCACATGAAGGAAGACAAGCACTCTAGGTTGCACTGTTCAGTATAGCAAATGTAATCACCTTCTATCTGGACTTTCAACACTTCCGGTACCTATTTCAACATAAGAACAACAATACTTAATAAAATCATATTTTCCAACAGCATCTGGGTCAGTGTGCCAAATAAGTAAGCTGAGGCAAACTATGTTCATTTTCCTCCATTACTTTAAGAATTCTGGGTATTAGTGTTGGGAAACAAATTGCAACTCAGTTCGTTACTCTTATCTACTAGAAATACAGCCCTCTTTGAATTCAAAGAATACATACTAACTACTCATGACATGCTATACTCTGTAAGAGAAGCAAAAATGAGAAGGATGGATAGCATCTGTGGAGCTTATAATCTAGTACAAAAATTCATGTACATATACATATGAACATTACTATACAAAGCAGAGACAGAAGTACCTTTAGAGATGTACAACATTCTAAGGAGATTCAGGGACAGAGTGAGATAGGGAACGGAATGAATAGTTGAGAGATGCTACATAGGTGATGATAGTTAGGATGGGCTTGGAAGGATCAACTATAGCCTTTTGGCAGGTATATAGTTATTTGCCAGAAAAAAGAGAAGAGGACATTTCAGGGGGTGGAAACATTAAGCAACCTGGATTATGGATGAAGCAAAATATTTTCAATATACGGAATGTTGAAAATTAGGTTGAAAAGACTGGGATCACATTAGGCAGACTTTTGTAATGATAGTGTGAGAAACCTGTACCCAAAAACCACTTCAAAAGACACCTAGGCCGGGTGCGGTGGCTCACACCTGTAATCCTAGCTCTCTGGGAGGCCGAGGCGGGCGGATTGTTTGAGCTCAGGAGTTCGAGACCAGCCTGAGTAAGAGTGAGACCCCGTCTCTGCTAAAATTAGAAAGAAATTAATTGGACAACTAAAAATATATAAAAAAAAATTAGCCGGGCATGGTGGCGCATGCCTGTGGTCCCAGCTACTCGGGAGGCTGAGGCAGAAGGATTGCTTGAGCCCAGGAGTTTGAGGTTGCTGTGAGCTAGGCTGACGCCACGACACGACACTCACTCTAACCCGGGCAACACAGTGAGACTCTGTCTCAAAAAAAAAAAGACACCTAGTACATATTTAAACTAAGGAAATAACACTAAAAGAGCAACACAAAAGATTTTTGTTGTCTTACTGCTGAATTCTCATACAGAAGACAATGCCTTATTCGGGATCATTTCAATTTACAGCAAATAATACTAAGCCCCCTCCTACCCCCACCCTCAAATTATCCTCATTCATGAAAAGAAACATCAAGGATGAATAATCTGACCTAAGGCAAGCAGCAGAGTATCCTTTAATCTCTGTTAGGGTCAAATCTCAATGTGCAGAAGTGATCATATAGGTAGCTTGATAAAAATGGAGACGGCCAGGTCCCACTCACCTCATCCAGTCTGATTACTAAGTGTGTTGAATCTGTATTTTTTATAAGCATCACCAATGAATCATTCGCAGATAGTCTACAGACCAGGTTTTGAAAAATACTGACATACAGCAAGGTTCCCAGCATGGCACTATATAGCCAGGCAATAAAAGCAGGCTCCATCACTGAACATAGCAATATATATCCAGATGACTTGGAGCTAGGTATACTTCCAAGTGAGACACAGGCAAACTTAACACCCCTAAGACTGTAATACTAAAAGCCATTTAAGACAGAGTCATGCCCCAAACCCTGGTTTTTGTACCATTCCAGTTACAGTCATTTCTTAAATTATAATCATGTAGACAAAATAACCAAATTTCCTTACTACAATTCTAAGCTCAAAAAATTCCTGATTACTCTCCTGAGAAAACAAACTCTAATTTCTGACAGATTAAAGAACTGGCAGAAAGTATTATAATCAAGAAATGAAAAGTAAAATGCTCAGTTTGTTGACGGAGTCAAATCAAGGTAAATATCAATGGCTTTTTTAGTCTAAGGGTTAAAGGTAATCTAGAGCCAACCATAATGAGAATGAATACTTACTTAAACACAAATCTGGAGGTGAAGGAATGGAGGGCAGGGGAAAATGTAAGGTTGTAAGCCTGTCTCCAAAACAGCTACATCAATCCCCTCCAGCCCACCCCTCTCCCTACCTTTGGGCACAAGCCATCTTCCCATGAGGAGGTGAAGTCTGTTTCTCCATTTTCTTGATTCAGGGTAGACATGTCACTTCTCTGACCAAGAGAATACAGCAAAAGTAACACTGCATCATTTTCTAAGCTAGGTCATAAGACAACTTTGCAGCTTGGGCCTTTCGCTAAGTCTCTGGGAACACTCGCTCTGGAGGAAGTCAGGCACCTAGGAAGAAGTCTGATTATCCTGAAGCCACTATTAAATGAGGAAGCCCAAGCTAGCCATGTCCTCCAGATCATGTGAAGACAGATGATCCACCTGCCCTCATCTATTCTAGCCACCACAAACCAGGCATCAGACATATGACGAGAAACCTTTATGTCTCAGACGCTATTTAACTGAAACCTTATGAGCGACCCACAGGGAAAACTGCCGCTGAATTGAGTCAACACGTAAACTGCTGTTTTAAAACATTATGCTTTGGGGTCGGCACAGTGGCTCACGCCTGTAATCCTAGCACTCTGGGAGGCCGAGGTGGGTGGATTGTTTGAGCTTAGGAGTTCAGAACCAGCCTGAACAAGAGTGAGACCTGTCTCTACTAAAAAATAGAAAGAAATTAATCGGTCAACTAAAAATATATAGAAAAAATTAGCCAGGCATGGCGGTGCATGTCTGTAGTCCCAGCTACTCG
The DNA here is from genome assembly GCA_963575035.1 of Avahi laniger. Lineage (NCBI taxonomy): Eukaryota > Metazoa > Chordata > Mammalia > Primates > Indriidae > Avahi > Avahi laniger. Next base: position 22,713 of record CAUYSK010012369.1, read on the forward strand.
GGAGGCTGAGGCAGAAGGATTGCTTGAGCCCAGGAGTTTGAGGTTGCTGTGAGCTAGGCTGACGCCAGGGCACTCTAGTCCGGGCAACACAGTGAGACTCTGTCTAAAAAAAAAAAAAAAAAACATTATGCTTTGGGTAGATTTCTACAAAGTAACAGATAACCAGAACAGCTGTCCAAGCCTTCATCTGACCTCATTTTCCAACTTTTCATTACGTAAACTTAACCTATTACAGTCATTGTTCCCAACACTTTACTCAATGCTATTGTTCAAGCTAGTATATGTAATGGAATACTGCCATACACCACAGCAGGTTCTCAATAAATTTGGCATTTATGAGTACGTCAACAGGAATTTTTTTATAAGCTTAATATCTATACAGAAATAGGCTTAATTAGGAGTTTATTTGGAAAAATTGAATAAAGTATTTCTACATCTCCTGAAATGGCCAATTTTTCCTACATATCCACATGTCTTGTTCCCTCATCCCTTTTCAGGTCTGTATTCAAAAGTTACTAAGGCTTTCGTGGCCACCCTATTTAAAATTGCACCTCTTCCTACCCCACTAACTTTGAACACTTGCCTGTTCTTTTTTTCCTCATTACACTTATAATACCACATATTTTTCCCATTTAAATTATTTGTCAGACTCCACTAAACTCTAAATCCCAGGAGCACAGGGATTTTTGTCTGTTTTGTACACTTCCACATTCCCATGCCTGGAAGAGTACCTAGAACTTAATAGACACCCGACTACCACCTGTAAAATTAATGAATGAACCAAAAACAAAAATGGGTAAATAGAAGGTCTCTTACTTCAGGAATGAAATTATCCCTTCTAAAAAAAAATGCTTTTACAGTTAGACACAAAATCCTGTAAATCCATTCACTAAAAATGCTCTTTAAACTTCCTTTTAGTTCTCACTCAAAACTTGGTTTAGCTTGACTTTGAGTTCCTCCATGTCATTACCAATCATTTTTCTTTTAGCAAATATGACACAGGATACTTCTGAATCACATCAGCAATTCAATAACAGGAATTGTCAGAATAAGGAAGTGTGGCAATATTATAGCCTTTGCTAGCAGGCACAGTCAGCAAGTCAAATAATTTTCCTTCCCTACTAGAAGATAAAAATACTTGTTTTAAAAGAATAACCTGGCTTCTCTGCACCCTTCTTTCTGTTCTCCCTTTGTGGCAACAATGGGTCTGGTCATCATCTGTGACATATATTCCACGCTCTCTCTGCAAACCTATATCTTGCTCTTGCCCTATAGTCCCTATCTTTCCTTCCTCAATAAACCTCATTTTCATGCTTGCCTAAAACAAACAAACAAACAAACAAAAATAACACATTCTGGATATAAATCTATCTACCACATTCCTTCATGTCTTTAACTAATTTCCATTTCTGCTTCACTTATTTTTCCCCCAGACTACTAGTTGTATTGGTTTAGGCACTGATTGTGTTTCCTCTGACAGTCTCATGATTCCTACTGGTCTGCAGAGTTCTTTAGCAAGTTCCATAATGTCTGTCCCTCTAGCTTCTGACTTGCTGTAGAAAACAAACAAAAAATGTCTGTCCTTGAATATATCAAAATGTACAGGGCAAATCATCATTTGATGATGACAGGCTACTGAGTCACCATAATCCCTGCTGGCTGCAAGGAAGATGATAGGGAAAGCAGATATTACTCTTACCTGGTAAGTTACTGTCTGACCTAGACTTACCCTCTCTGACAAAACCCTACACTTAAGTCTACCTATCTGACAAAGATTTAAAGGTAAAAATCAAGTTGTGGCCTCTCTAGAGCATACTGATAATTTAAGTTATTGAAATAAAAATAAAACCTTCTTTTCCCTTTCTTCATGCCAATACTCCTAAATCATTCTTACTATACCTTTCTTTATCTTTAAAGAAATTACGAAGCTTTCAAGATTGATTGAAACCCAAACCTGACATTTAGAGCCTTTCTCAACTTCATCCCTTACCTATTCCTCAATGTCCTCTTAAATCCCATTTCCTCTGCATGAACTTCTCAAGTTCCTCCATTCAGAATTTCTCTCCTTTCTCAGGGTAGTTACTTTAGTCCCAACACTTCATATTATTAACCATATCACCTATGTGAGTATGTGTCTAGCTCCCACAAGCCTGAGAATTCGTAGAATTAAATGCAAGATTCCAAGGAATATGCCTAGCACCGTGCTTTAGGTTTGTAGCCATCTAGTAAGTGTTGAATTTTTGTACTCTCTATGGTGAAATTCACTCCCTCAATAAAAAGTTATGGGAGGACAATTGTATCAAGCACTGTGTTGGCCACTGATGATCAAGGATCATGTGCCATCCCAGGCGTCCAAAGACAGAAGCGGACCAGTTTCCTTTTTGCCTATCCAATCTCTCACATACTTTTCACAAACCCAGTTCAAATACCACCTGGCCCCAACCACTCTCATCTGCAGTACCAACCACATAGCTGATGCATAAATCCTCCACAGCCCGACTGCTACTTAAGAACAGGACCTTGAACCTCTTCGAAGAAACACGGTAGTGTAACTAAAAGGCAAAGACTGTGCAAAAGCACAGACTACCTGAAATTCCAATTCCCCCATTACTGTCTTTGTGACCTTGGACAAATCAGCTAATGTTTTTGAACTTCGGCTCCTTTTTTTGTGAAACTAAGGTATACAAACACCATCTACCTCACTGGGTTATTACAACGAAGAAGAAATATTTTTTAAATGTTGAAAAGCGACTGAATCAAATCCAAAGACTTAGTAAGTGTTGAATAAAGTTAATCTCGCTTCCTCGAAAGAGCCAGCACTATGATTTGCACATAGTGGCCGCCGGCTACTCCGTGGAGCCGGGAGAGCGGCCGTGTACAGCGCACGCGTCCCAGGCACACCTGCCAGATGTGCGGTCTTCGCGGTCGGAGACGCCTCGGCCATCCCCCACCCCTGCACCGGGCCTCACCTTGATGGTCGTAGACGCTAATGTAGGAGATGCCCACGGCCATACACCACACCACTAGGCTCGCGATGTCCGAGAAGCTGGGTTCCTGCTCCTCCTCGGTGATCACCAGGCCCATATGCACAGGCAGCTTTTCCAGGGAACGGCCGTCCGCGCGCCAGCGGAGCCGGCGGTGGGCAGCGGCCGGGCCCGGCCCCCCGTGCGGATGCCGGTGGTGACGGCGGTTTCTGCCGACAGCCGGGGGCTTGCGGAGTGTGAAGCCGAGTGGCGCTAGGACCGCGGCAGAGGCGGCGCGGCAGCAGCGCCGCCAGATCCAGTTCCAGGTGCCGAACCGAACGCGGAGCCAGGAGGTGAGCGTGCGGTGCAGGCAGAGCAGCGCGTGCAGCACCCGCCACACCAGCTCGTACAGCCCCGTCATACTCTTGTGGCGCTCGGCCGCCTTCACCTCCCTCCCGCCCACACCCGCGGCGCGAAGGCTTTTTATCCGCCCCTGCAGGCGCGGGCCACAGCTCCGCGTCCCCGCGCCCCCCGCGCCCGAGCCCCTTTCCCCTGCCAACACCTCACCTCGCCCCCGCCGCCATCTTCCTCCTCCTCCCGTGGCAGCCCCCTTGATTTTCTATCATTTCATGGCTTGCTCAGTCACACAGGGTCCCCCTTTTTTCTCTGATCATACATGGGTTATCTTCAGATGATTTAGAACAAGAATCCATAAGATACCCTCTGATTGCGAGGATGAGAGGAACCGCAAGCGCATCCCTTCGAGAAGGCTCGCTGCAGACCCCACCCTCTCACTGCAGGCGCTACTTCCCTGTGGGTTCCCCGACAGGTGTGCCTACCCGAACTAATCCCAACAGGTAGGTGGGGCTTCAGTAAACCCTGACTACACGCAGGTGGCTGCTCTAAGCCAGGGAGTAACCGAGAGTCCCGCAAGCTCCAGCCCCCTTCAACACCTCCCGCCCCCCGCCAGGGTGGCATCTGCCTCTGTGACCCCCATTTGAGCTCCAGTTCAGCAACTGCTCAGAAGTTCAGCCCCAAGACCTCCTGCTTTTGCTTCCAACCATCCCCAGGGGCTGCCCACCAGGCATGCTCCCTAGGGTCCCCTTGCAAAGAAAACAAACCCTCCCCCATAATAGTACTCACTTGGAAGGGTGCGACTGTTGCTGAGGCTGCCAGTGCTGGGTGGTGGGGAGAGGGACTGCAGGGAGACACTGTCCTCCTCCTGCGAGCAGCCTGCCTGGATGGCTCGCAGGTAGCTGTGGCTGCGGGACCGGAAGTAGCTGGGCAGCGGCAAGTCAAGCGCCTCTGCCGCTGTGGACTCCGCTTCGCTGCAGGCCGACTCGCAGGCCGCCTCGTACTGATCACTCAGATCTGCTTCCCGTACCTGTCCAGGCAAAGGCAGGTGTTGGGGGCCAGCTTTGCCCATCCTGGGGGAAGGGGTGCTTGGTGGTGGTGGGCTCAGCTACAGGGCTGGACAGATTTTGGGGCCTCTGTTCAGCCCACCCCACCTCCCATCTTGCTCGGGGAGAAAATGGGCAGATGAAGCCCTTGAGAAATCCCCACTCACCTCTCTGGGCCTCAATTTTCTCATCTCTACAATGAGGAGAAAGTTGGGATATTGCAGGATATTAACTAGATTATATCTGCATGTCCACACTGATTGACTGATAGTAGATTTTAAGGTCTCATCTGAATTCGGCATGTAAGAGATCTATAATCAATTAGTAAAGTCTGTCCTGAGTATTGGAAAACAGTAGGTATGTTGGATATTTACCATCTTATGGTCCAATCCCTTCATTTCACAAGCAAAGAAACTGAAGGCCAATGAGGAAAAGATACTTGCCAGGGGTACCCAGCAAAGAAGGTGCAGAACCAATACACCAAATGTGTATTTAAGGAAGATTAATCTAGCCCTGGTGTACAGAATGGATGTTGGGGAAAGAGTCTGGAATGGAGGCAGAGACCAGAGACGAAGCTGATACAATAGTCTGGAGTGAAGGTAGTGGCAGTGAGGATTGATTAGTGATGTCTGCCATGGGCAGTATGTAGAATGGTGGTTCGTATGCCATTTGCCATCTTGCATCTAGTTCAACTTCATCTAGATAGTTCCTAAGTGTCCCTCTAGAGATGACTGTCTTAGGACCCTGCAAATCTGAAGCTGGGTGTGTGAGCCCTTGAGTGGTCTCACCATCCATACATTCTCTGGGGGTTCTGGAAAGGCAAATCTGAAGCTGGGTGTGTGAGCACTTGAGTGGTCTCACCATCCATACATTCTCTGGGGGTTCTGGAAAGGCTGTCTGACCCATGTCTCCAGCCATGTTGGTAACTGAGGACCATAGAGTATAAGCTGGGGAGTCAGCTGGTCAAAGACGGACAAAGGTGGAGGTCCTGAGGGAGAGGCCTGGGCTAGGGGACAAGGGGCACACATTGAGCACCATGTGGAGGAAAAGATGGATCTGGGCCCGGGACCATCTCTCTCCCACCCACTGTGTGACCTCAGGCCATTGCTATCCTCTCTGGGTCAGTTTCTCCTCATTCACATGAAATGTGTCCTCGTCTGAGACTGCAGGTCAAACAAATAGGTGCGTTGTCACCCAATCCAGAGGGTATATGGAAAGGTCTAAATCTGTACCATCCAATATGGCAGCCACTAGCCATGAGTGGCTATTTAGGTTTAAATTAATTAAAATTAAATAAAGTTCCATAGTCATACTAGCCACATTTCCCTTGCTCAAGAGCCACAGGTAACTAGTGGCTACTTTATTGGATAGTGTGGATTATAGAACATTTCCATCATTGCAGAAAGTTCTATTTGATAGCGCTAATAAATTAAAATATAGGCTACGTGGCAAACTCAAAATTCACTGGGAGCAGGTATTAAAGAGTTAGGTGTTTATCCTCCAAAGCTGCAACCTCAAGTCCACTGAGAGACCCCTTTGACTGCCAAGGGCAACGAAGTTGTACTTTGGGAACACGCAGTGGCAGCACAGCTCCAGAACCAGACTGCTGAGCGGTTCAATCCTGGGTCCACCGTTTCCTTGCAATAAGAATGCAGGCAAGTCACTGAATCACTCTGTGCCTCAGTTTCTCCATTTATAAAATGGAGCTATTTATAGTCCCAATTCCATAGGGCCATTGTCAAGATTAAATGAGATAATTCATGTCATGTGCTGAGGATAGCGCCCACGACAGTAAGCACCTGGTAAACTGTAGCTATGAGTACAGGTATCTACATGGAGTTTATAAATCTTGGCTAAGCTGCTCCCAAGCTCTGGGGAAAGGTCGGCTGGTCAGTGCTGCTGGTGTGTGGATCACTGAGGACTTACTGGGGATCTAGAGGCTGGGACACAGAAGCTAATGCCATCAACCCCAGCCCCCAACTTGTCCAAATAAACAGTCTCCCTGGGCCTGACCCAGGCTTTGGGGAGGAAGAGGGAGCCAGAAGATTTCAGGGGATGCCTCCCATTATCCCAGGGTTAGTTCTTGCCCCACGCATTGCTATTCATTCTTCCCCATTTTTGACAAGATGAAACTGAGGCGCAGAGAAGCAAAGTGATGGGGTAGGGAGTGGAGGTGCCAGGACACCAATGTGAGCCCCAACTCCACCCGCATTGGAAGTGGCTTTCCTGGTGACGCTGTGCCTGTTCCAGTGTGGGCTGGATGATGGGGCCACTCAGACGGCAGGCCTAAAGCCCAGCTCTGGGCTCTGGGATTGGAGTGCGAGAGAAGGAAACATACTGACCTGCTGCTCATGGCCAAACAACTGGGGGATCAGGGAGGCCTGTCCAAAAATCTGCAGGAAAGAGAGGCTGAGGGTTATGGGAGGACCACGGCTGGGGCTGGGGTAAGGTATTCAGGCTCAGCTGCAAGAGAACTTGAGGCTTTTTCTGATGTCCTTCACTTAGGAAAAAAAAAAAAAAAGAAGAAGGGAACTTTAGGCTGGCTGGTCTAACCTCCTCCCTAGACTGGCTGGGACCCAGCAGCTGGGAGGTCTCACTTGGCTTCCTCCAGGCATGAGAGGTTCACTGCTTCTGGGGCAAGGCATTACTGAGGACTTCTCTGCTATTTATAAGTCCTTCTCTTGGTCTCGCCCCTGGGACCAAGGATGCTCTGTCTGCTGCCTCTCACCTGGGCGGCCAGCCCACCTGGAAATACAGAATAGGGATGGAGCCCAGGGCCTTCCCTTGCCCAGGCTAGGATATCTCTGATTTTGGGGCCGCATATGTGGCCTGGGTTACTCAAGCTTCTGGGAGTAAAGGTTTGGGGGTGGGGGTCAGAGGACCTTGGACTAGCAGAGAGCTGGGGCTGGGTAGCAGGTGGTGAGGCCTGCTGGGGTCCCCAGCCCGGCCGATTCCGTAAGCCTCTTTGTGTAGCCAAAAGGCAGAAGTGTTCCAGGTGCCAGGGCCAGGATGGATATGGGGTATGTTGGAGAGACAGACAGACACAGAGAGAAACATGGAGATGGAGGCACACTGCAGAGGGTTGGAGAAAAATGTGAATGAGGGGATATAGGACAAAGAGAGAATATAGGGAGACAGGTACGAACAGACAGGGAGACTGAGACGAGAGGACACGGTGGGAAGGGAGAGACTGCCCAAGCACCTACTGGACATCTGCCCCATGCCAGGCTCTGTGCCAGGTGCTGGGGCACTGCAGGGAGATCCCAGTCTTAAGAGGGAGGCAGACATTAAATAAATACACAAGCTTTCATAATTCCAGGCAGTGATAAGTTAAGCAAGGTAAGGGAACAGCGCCTGGAAGGGCTACTTCAGACAGAGTGACCAGGGCAGGCCTCTCTGGGGAGGTGACATTTGAGCCAATACCTGAAACACAAGGAGCTGTGCAAAGATTTGAGAAGAGCTCTTGGTGGAGGGAACAGCAAACACAGAGAGCCTGGGCAGGAATGAGGTGGCACGCTAGTGTGTGGGGAGCAGAAAGGAGGCCCGTGTGGCTGGAGCAGGGCGAGGGACAGGGTCTGAGAGGGAAGCAGGGCTTGGGTCTCACAGGGCTTCACAGGTCCTAGTGAGGACTCTGGCTTTCCCTCAGGGTGAGGCGGGAGCCATGGGAGGGTTTGGAGCAGGGGCGTGGCATGATCTGACGTACTCCTTTGTGTTTTGTTTTTGAGACAGTGTCTGGCTCTGTCGCCCAGGCTAGAGTGCGGTGGCATCATAGCTCACTGCAGTCTCCACCTCCTGGCCTCAAGCGATCTTCCTGCATTGGCCTCCCAAAGTGCTGGGATGACACGATTCCCATCTTTCCCAAGCTCCCTCTGGCCGCTGAGTATAGACTGGAGGTGGCCATGAGAGCTGTTCAGGTGAGACTTGGCAGGGGCCTGGATGAGGGTGGCAGCGGCAGAGGGTCCCATAGGCTGGGGTGCTCTTCCCCTCCCCACATCTGAGGTCAGACACCTTGGTGTCTGGAGGGCTGGACCCTGGCTCCCAAAGCTTTCTAAGCGACCTACTAGCTCTGGTCATGGACCTGCACACAGTGGGGCCAAGGTAGAAAGGAGGCTGGGTCTGCACCTGGCTGCCCCACTGCCTACTGTGCAACTACCAGCAAGTGTCTGCCCTCTCTGGGCCTCATCTCCCCATCCACAGCGTGCGGGAGCCTTCAAGCCTTGGCCGGTTCTCCCTCAGCAAACCCCAAAGTACTGTGCACACAGCAGGGGCTGAGCTCCAGGTCTGGGGCAGCCCTAGATCCCTCCCCAGCTTTGCCTTCTCCTACCTGTGAGACCTCATCTCTCTGAGCCTCAGTCTCATCTATAAAGTGGGGATATGGATAATAAGGTCACCTCTGGGGGTGGCTGTGAGGGTTCAAGGAGCTGACGGTTGAGTGAGTAGCATGTAAATTCAAAGTGCAGCACAGTGTGCTCATCCCTGTTAGAGGCAGAGCTGGCTGTGCCCTGGAGGCCAACTTTCCACCAGGCACGTGGATAAAGAGGTACAGAGTACAGAATTAACTTGCTTGAGGTCAGACGACAAGATGACGATGGCCATAAAGGCAGCTACCCTTTGCTGGGCACTTACTTCTCACAAGAACCCTCCAGTGGTAAATCAGGAGACTAAGGCTCAAGGAGGGGAGGTGACTAGTCCTGGGTTCATAATGTCAGTGACAAGACTGGGACTTGAACCCAGGTCTCCAGGTCTCTATCCTCATGGCTCTCAACCCAGTATGGGTGACAAGGCCCACAGGCATGCTGGCAGCCTGGGTGAACAGTGGTGCTGTGGACCTCCCTCAGGGTCATAGGTCAGGCCCCATGACCGCATCCTCCAGCCACAGGATGGTCTGTGAAGCAGAGACACACACACAGGCAGCTTCAGGAACAAAGAACAAACAGAAGCACAGAGTAGACATCTGGGGACCATGCAGCAGGGGCCGGGCCTGGGCGTCTGATCTTCTCGGTGGAAGTCAGGACTCTCCCAAGCCTGACCTTCCGGCCTGCCTGCCGCCCTCACCTGGCTGATGCAGCTGGAGTCATTGAGGCTGTCACTGACAGGCGTGTAGTCCTCTTCCCAGCTCGGACACTTGGAGGGCAGCAGCATGTCCACTGAATCCAGGCGGTCCAGACTCCTGGTGGGTGGTGGGGAGTAGACGGGGCTCAGCCCACCTATTGTTCAGCCTGGGAAACTGAGGCCCAGAGGGTAAAAGACTGGCCAAGGTCATCCAGCAGCAGAGGGAAAAATGGAAGTCACTGCCAGCCTGGGCAGTGTGGGGGGCGATGAGCAAGGGGAGAACAACCAGCTTTCAAAGGCCTTGACTATCTGTGATGCACAGATGGCCCTCACCTGTCATGTCCACTGAAGCCGCGAGGTGGCAGCACAAGCTTGCATTTGACTGTTTTAAGCTGGAGGCTGGCCCAACCCAACCCAATTCTACAGCCCCCTCCTCAACTCCCTGCAAGTCTGGGACATTCCAGTGGTTGGACAGAGGAGGTGGGTCAAAGCTCAAAGCCTTGACCTTAGGCTGCCCAAAGGACATCAGTTCCCCTGAGATGTTCAAGTGGCTTCTACTAGGCCCCCAAAGACTCACCACTTATCTGATGGCCTCGGCTCCTCCATCTTCCTCACATCTACCTAATCCTGGGCCTCTCCCAGCCTGTATTATGGGGGTAAGTCCAAGCATCCAACAGCTCAGGCCCCTGACACTATGGGCTTGGACTGGAAACCAGCTTTCTCCACTGGGTGACCCTGGGCAAGTCCCCATTCCTTGCTTAAGTCTCAATTTCCTCACCTCTAAAATGGGGATGACATCGTGTCCTGCTGGGGCGGTGAGGACCCAGTAATGCAGAGTACAGTGCTCCAGGTCAGGCACAGTGGCCAACCAGGCACATGCTAGCAGCAGCTGCTTCCGTTAGCTTCCCTCTCATTCCAGGCCTGATTCCCAGTCCTGTCCACTTCGCCCACCTTACTGCCCCCACTGGTCATTCCTCTACAATCTCAGGAGTAGAAGGGGTCTTAGAGATCATCCAGCTCAGCCTTTGAGCTGGGGAAGATGGGGAAAATAAGGCTTAAAGATGGGGAAACTGAGGGTCAGAAAGGGGCAGACCTGGGACTCGCTGATGGTGTCCTGAATTCCAAGCTGGAGGCCATTCCCTGCCTTCTGCCCAGCCAACTGGACTCTTGGCTGCTCTGAGTGCATGGTCCCCTTCTTGCTTCTGCCACTATCACCTGACCTGCTCTCTTCCCTCTGTCCCAGTCTTCCCAGGCTACCTCCTCCATGAAGCCTTGGCTCATGCCCCAGGAGCTGAAGAGCTAGGAGCAAGCTTGTTTCCTCTAACTCTTCCAAGTCTTAAAGCAACAGGCTGGGACTCGAATGGTGGAATTCCAGGCTAGGGTGGAGGGGCAGGCGAAGGTTGTCTATCTCTCTTTGGCTCCTGGACTCACCCCCCCTCCCCAGTCTTGGAGCTCACTGGTTACAGGGGCAAGGGCAGAGGGTGCTCTGGCCTTCCCTGGGCAGTGCTGGGACAGTGATGGGCTTCCTAACGGCAGGGTTCTCCTAACCTGAAGAGGAAGGTCCCCTGGGGCAGTTCCCCTCCAGGAGTGGAACTTACCTGGGATGTGGCTCCTGTGGGCAGGGTTTACCTCGACCATCACCCCAGAGTGGTTCTCATTGTGGGCGGGGCTTACCAAAGGATGAGGCTCACCTGTAGTCAGGATTTAACTGTGGGCGGGGCTCATGGGCGGTTCACCAAATGGCGGGGCTCTTTGGGGTCAACTCATCAGAGTGCAGGGCCAACCTAAGGACGAGGACCTCAGGGAGGAGGGCTAACCTGAGGGCGGGTTCACCTAGGGGGCCTGGATCATTATAGGAGAGAGTTCACCTGCCTCTGAGGCTGAGGGCCAGGATTCATCTCTGGGCTGGGCTCTCCCGGGGCGGCTGAATGGAAGGCAAGGCTGCCAGGGATGGGACATACCTGTAAGCGGCTTACCTAGGGTGCAAGGCTTGTCTGAGAGCGGGGCTGGTATTTGCCGGAAGGCTTTCCGGGGAAGGACTCGCGGTGGGCGGGGCTCACCCGAAGGGCGGAGCTCAAAGGGATAGTCTGTGGGCGGGGCTCTCTTGGGGGCGGGGCTCACTTGAGGGGGTGGTCCTCTCAGGAGGCAGGACTCACAAGTGGGCAGGGCTTGCCAGTGGGCAGGGCTCTAGGGGGCGGGGCCGCGCGCTTACCTGCGCGGGTTGCTCTGCTCTCCCAGCGACTGCTGCGTGGCCCTCAGGTAGCTCTGGCGCCGCGCCGCGGTCTTGGGTGAAGGCTTGGGGCTGCCGCCGGACTCGTCGCTGTCCTCGTCGCCCATGGCCTTGATGTAGCTACCGCTGCGCATGCGCCGGCAAGGGATGGGACCCTCGGCCGAGGCATCCGTCTCACGAGGGGATAGCAGCGCAGTGCTCCACTCGCCGCCGCCTCCGGGCACCTGGGGATGGGGACAGGACTCAGCAGGGCCACCTGGAAAATGCGCTGAGGACGAGGACCCCCAGCTCCGGGTCCTGAAGCTTCCTTGCTCCCCAGCTCGGAGAGTTTGGCCTCATGTGCTGGGTTTCCTGCCCTGGGCTGGGAGGGTTTCTAGGGTTCCAGCTCTGCCACAGCTTCACTCAGTGGCCTTAAGCAAGTCCCTGCCCCTCTCCAGCCTCACAATTCTCCATAGATACCAGGCTGGGTTTGCCCTAGGCCCTGTGGTCACAGTGGCTTCCACTGCAGCCGCCTTTACGGAGCTCCACGGTGTTCCCATCACTTCATTCGTGCTGTCTCAGGGGATGGTTTATGGCCCCCCTGCTCAGATGAGAACACCAGGACTAAGAGAGGGAAGCCACTTGCTGAGAGAGGGCCCCAGACCAGGAACCAGAGCCTGACCCTGGGATGGGGGTCAGAGGACCCTGGTACATCAGCATGGGGGTGGCATCCCAGAGTCAATCAACATTCTTTGTCCCACAGGTGGTGAAACTGAGATACAGAAAGTAGAGGGGCTTGCCCAGTGGGGTAGCCACATGGTGAGCTGGAAAAGGGGTCAGTTTTCCCATCCAAATCTCAGGGACTCTATCTGTGGAATGAGGCTGTAATAAAGGCAGGTGAGGTCGCAGCTGTGAGGGCAGCCCCAGTCCCCCCCCGTCCCCAGTAGTTATGGCGGCAGTAAGCAACCAAAGGGACCTCCCCCGCCCTTCTGAGGCCAGGCTGTGCTGGCTGCTCCAGGGCAGGGCACAGCCTACACTCCTCAGCCCCTTAGTCCACAGTGCTAAGTAAACACAGTGCACGGGCACTGTGAGGAATGAATCCATCTCCGCACTTACACGCACCTCGGCTCGTGCACAGAGTGAACACCCTCGCCACCCACACGTATCTTAACACGTAGAGCAGGCATACACTTCCCCTCCACGCTCCTCAGCAGGTACCCCCAGTGCACCACACACCTCACCAAGGACACACACCAGTGGCCACTGCATCACGGGCAACTCCTCAACATGTGCGCCACATGCATACAGAGTGTACTCACCTCACTGCTACACACCCTCCTGACATTCACACCAGCAGCTGCTGCACTGTGGACACACATCTCAACATATGGCCACCTCTTGGTGTCCCCACATCAACACACAGAGAGCGTACACCCTCCCCCGGGCTGCACGCTTCCCCATGATGCCCACGAACTCTCCATCACATACCAGAATGCACATTCCCTGATCACACTCTCACAGGTACCCTTCTCTGTGCCCTCAAGGGCAGCAGCCAACTTTCTGTAGAGGGAGGGTCCTGTCCAGATGCCCATCCCAGCTGCTACCCTAACCAGCCTTCTAATAACTCCCCCAGCTGACTGCGCAGTCAGTCTCTAGAGCTGTGCATTCTACCCCCGAAACCACCTGCCAGTCAATCCCCACCGCCCCCACTGTCTGTTGGGAACATGGCCTTGCACATCCCAGCTCAGAACCTGTTGCTAACCACACCCACTCACCTTCTGCACCCAAGCAGGCAGCACGAACCCCAGGGCCTGCAGGGCCACCCTCTCATGGTGTTTCAGAGGCATCTTTAATGATCAGACCAAACTATACCATTTTGAGATGGAGCCAAGTCACACATCACCTTCCCTAATGTTTCTAAAGAAAGGAAGCAGACTGAGAGCAACAAAAGCCCTCAATATACAAAATGTTTCCTAGATTTCAAGTTCCTCCTCTTGGAAAAAAAATAGCCTTTCTCTCTATAATTTCTCTCTCCTCTATAATTCTCTCTGGAATTTTACATGGAATGATCGGAGCCCAGGGCTTTGTCAGACTGGGAAGTTGATCTGGTGCAAAATGCATCTAATGAGGCTCCCAGGGACAGCCCGGCCCGCACTCACATGCCCGGGGCCGAGGCACTCACTAGCCACACAAGCAGCCCCTTCCACCTGAAATCTGCTTCCTGTGATTTCCACCCACAGCCTGGGCTCTGCCTCCAGGAGCCTCCAGTTCACAGCTACTTGTCCTGCCCCTGAGACCCCTCAGGATGTGCAGTCACAGTGATGTCTTAGCCTTCTGCCACCTTCAAGCCGTGTGGCCTTGGTGCATAATATGTGCCTCAATCAGCGCTAGCATGTTCAAAGAGGAGGCTATTCCTCCCACCCAGGCCAGGGCCTCCCGGGCTCCGGCAACCCTCGTGCTGACCCCACACACTCTGCCCAGCATCCTGATGATGGGGACTGTGTCTTGTTATTTCTAGCTCTGTTCACTTCCTTGTCCATCTGTCTATTGACCCCTCCCTCTCTCACATTTCCTGAGCACTTCCTCCATGCCAGAAACTGGCCTGGGCCTTGGGACACATGGCTGCACCAGATGTAGTCCCTGTCCTCAAGGAGCCACCAGTCTGACAGGGGTGCTGGCAGGAGGCTGGCAATTAGAATGCCATGCACTTGGTCCCGTGAGGGGTGTGGGATGGCACAGCTTCCAGATTTGTCTTCTAAAGGGCAGGGACATATTTTAGTCCCTACTCAGGGCTGGGCTCAGAAGGGCCCTCATCAATATCTGCTGAGAGCATGACCAGTGAAAGGAACCCCCATACTAGCAGGTGCTATTGGCCACCCCTTTCATGGCTGAGCAACAGAGGCCCAGGATGAAGCGACTTCCCAAGTGCATCTCTGGTATGGGTGGGCCTCAAAACTGGTGCCACCCCCACAGCCTTCGCTGACCCTTGACCCTGGCAGAGACTCACCTGCAGGTAATGGTAGGCTAGACCCTGGTGGCAGGACTTGGACTTTAGCAGGCTCTTATCCAAGGTGGCTGAGGTCTTCTGGCAGACCTCATGGGCATGGCTGAGGGTCAGAGTAGACCAGGAGCCCCGCTTGACGTAGTTGGTATCAGTGCCCACCCCAAGGCTGGGGCAGGTGGCTGGGGGTGCAGGAGGGGGTGGTGGGGCAGTCAGCTCAGCGGTGTTCTTGGTGGCTTTGAGCATGTGCCCGCTGATGGTGTTGTAGGCGTGCATGAAGTAGCGCGGCTGGCTGCGTTCTGCCTGGCGGCCTAGGGTCATCAGCCCGGAGGCTGGGCCGCTGCTACGGAAGGCGCCAGCCTCGCCGTCCAAGTTGTCATCAGAGCTCCACCAGCCTGAGATGTTGGAGCGGCTGCGCCGTTTGGGCTCCCCGGCCTTGGCCCGCTCCTTGCTTTTAGCCCTCCGGCCCTTGCCGTCCTCCATGCCACCTTTCTTGCTGCCATTGCCACCAATCTTGCCCGCCGTGCCCTCCAGTGAGGGTGCCTTGGTGAAGAAGAGCCGCTGGACTGAGTGGACCAGGTGGCGGATGCGGCCGGGGCTCTCGCCACGGGCCTTGGCCTCACCACGGGGGAACTGGAGGGTGCTGAAGCCATCGCGGTGGATGGGCAGCTGCTTCTCAAACTGGTCCAGGAGGTTGGCGGGCAGCCGGTTGATCTTGGTGGCCTGGGCGTGGCTGGGGAAGGGGCTCTCCTCTGGCACCTCGAAGTGGGAGTTGTAGTGGATGCGGGGGAAGGTGCTGCTGGGCGGCGGCAGCTGGTTGTTGAGTGGGAAGAGGCCATCCCCCGGCAGAGCGCTCTGCCCAGGGAAGCGGGCCTCACGGGCGAAGGCCTCAGTGGGCGACAGCAGGTAGGGGTTGCGGTCAGGCCCTGCGAACAGGGGCTCATGGGGTGGGTCTAGGCTGTCGGAGAGGTGGCGGGGGCGGCTGTCACCGAGGCCTTTCATGATCCCGGCCCGAGGGGCAGGGGCCGTTGCGCTAGTGGGGCGCCCGGGAGGCCTGTCCCGGGCGGCAGCTACCCTGGGGAGAGAAGACAGAGAAGAGTCAGCTGGACTGGAGGAGACGGGGCGGGAAGGCCAGCCCTCAGGGCTGGAAGCATCTCTGAAGCTGGCGAGTCTGCCCTTCATGCCGTGGGGCTGAGGACAGGAGTATGAGTGGAGGCCCACGGACTTTCTGTGTAAATAAAAGTTACAACACAGCTAGCCAACTCTTGGACAAACAAAATAGGTGCTACTCTCCTAGCTTGATGGCTGTTTCTCATAATAAGCTGGAAAGCTGGGTTTGAACTCGAGAGTTCTTGGTCTCTTCTGAATTCCACAGTGGAACATGGGGGCAGGGGAGCTGCCCACCTTTCATTCTCTTTCCATGTCTGACCCTGTCCGTCACCATCAGGAGCTGCACACATGAGAGCACCCCAGGCCACACCCAGGATCTGTCCACATGACCCCCAAACAGCCATCCCTGGGGCTTTGGGATGCTCCCACTGGCAGTGCCTGTCTCCCATGGGAGGATCCCGTGCCAGCCCTGGAAGCAGGCTTGGGGTCATTTGGGCAGGGAACCCCAGGGTCCCCAGGACCCAGGGTGGTCTACAGGAGGATGCAGGCTCCTGGGGGGCATGTCCCCTGGGCTCCTGAATGCTCCTTGGCTTGTGGAGAAGAACGTGCCTTTTAGAGAACCGGAGAGGCCTCTACAGCATAGGACGCAGGACAGGGGCCCACCTTACCCACGTCTGAGGGCAGTACTGTCCAACTTTTTTTTTTTTTTTTTTTAGCAGAGGAATCCTTACATCAAATATAAACCCTCTGTAAAAACCCACTCTGTCCTTCACCAAATGTCTACTGAGTGTGACCTCTGGGCTAGGTGCCGGGACATGCAGACATCAAAGAGGTGTCCCCTGGATGCGCGCTGTCACATGTGGCAACCACCAGGCACATGTGGCCATAGAGCATCTGACATGCAGCTAGTGCAACTGAGAAATAGAATTTTTAATTTTATTTAAGTTTAATTAATTTAAATTTAAACAGCATATGTGGCAAGTGGCTACCATGTTGGACAGTGCAGTTCTAGCAGTTCAAACCACCTCCCGGAAGGTACCTTGTCCATCACCCCCTGCTAAAGCTGGGTCCAGCACACTTTCTGATAATACTTTTTCCACCTTTCTGAGTTGGAAGTTTAGTTCGTTTATCTTCTGACTTCTTTATATTCTAGTAAATGTGTCACAGAAAGGCTATACATTTTCCTCTGAGTACCTTTTTGGCAGCGTATCATAGATTTTATTTCTCCACAAGTTTCCCCCCCTTTTTTTTTAAATTGACGAGAAATGTACACAACATAAAATTAGCCATTTGAAAGCATACGATTCAGTGACATTAATTACATTCACGATGCTGGGTAACCACTCCCTCCATCTTGTGACAAGACATTTCATAATCCCCAAAGAAAAGCTGTACCCAGGCAGCAGTCAGTCTCTGTCTCCTCCCCGTCCCAGCCTCTGATGATCACCAATCGACTTTCTGTATCTATGGATTTACCTCTTTCCCAAAGGGCTTATTTTTATTATGGTAAAAGATAAGTCACATAAATTTGTCATTTTAACCATTTTTAAGTGTACAAGTCATTAAGTACATTCACGATGTTGTGCAACCACCGCCACTATTTCTAGAACCTATTCATTGCCCCAAACAGAAACTCTGTGCACATTAAGCAAGAACTCCTTATTCTTTCCCTTCTCTCAGCCTCTGATGATTTCCGATCTACTTTCTATCTTTATAAATGTGCCCGTTCTAGATATTCCAAATAAATGGACTCATGCAACATTTGTCATCTTGTGTCTGACCTATTTCACTTAGCATAACGTTTTCAAAGGTCATCCATTTTGTAGCATGGATCACAGCTTCATTCTCTTGTATGGTTGTATAATATTCCATTGTGTGCCCATACCACACTTTGTTTATCCATTCATTCATCCGTCGACGGGCACTTGGGTTGTTTCTACCTTTCGCCTATTGTGAATAATGTTGCCATGAACACTGGTGTGCAAGTATCTGCCTGAGTCCCTGTTTTCAGTTCTTTTGGGTTTATACCCAGAAGTAGAATTGCTGGATCATATGGTAATTCTATGTTTAACTTTTTGAGGATCCACCAAACTGTTTTCCACAGCAGCTGCATCATTTTACATTCCCACCAGCAATGTATAGGGGTTCCAATTTCTCCACATGCTTGCCAGCACTTGTTATTTCCCTTTTTTTTAAATTATAGCCATCCTAGTTGGCGTGAACTAGCATCTCATTGTGGTTTTGATTTGCATCTCCCCGATGACTAATGACATTGAGCATCATTTCATGTGCTTATTGGCCATTTGTGTATCTTCTTTGGAGCAATGTCTATTTAAGTCCTTTGCCCATTTTATAATTGGGTTGTTTTTCATTTTTGTTGGTGAGTTCTAGCAGTTCTTTATACACGTTCTAGATATTAAATGCTTGTCAGATATATGGGTTGTAAATATTTTCTCCCATTCTGTTCCTGTAGGTTTTTCACATTCACTGATATTATTGAAAAAACATGGAATGCTTCGCGAATTTGCATGTCATCCTTGCGCAGGGGCCATGCTAATCTTCTCTGGGTCATTCCAATTTTAGTATATGCGCTGCCGAAGCGAGCACCCCTGGAGGTTTTTGATAGCGTTTTTCTCCTTTCCCAGGACTGGCCACTCACTCACTCTTCCCTTCCTCATTAACATGGATGGCCTCCCTTCCCCAGTGCCTCCTGGCCTGTGAATGCCACAAAGAAAGTGAGTCCATGTCTCCGTGACCTTCCTGAGGGCAGGAGCCCGTTCTTTTAGGGGGGCAGATGAAAAAAAAAGAGATGGACGTGCTCTCACGCCTCCCAATGCCCCGAGCACTGGCTGCTGAGAGTTCATAGCCAAGTTCCTGCCAGGAACTGCTCTCAACCAGAAGAGGACGCCACGCCCGAGGCACCCTGCATCCAGTAACTGGTCGGGGTTTGGGTACCAAGGCGTGGCTCCCTTGCTCACTTCTGAATAACCCTAAAGGGCCACCCCAGCCCAGAACTCCCCGTGGATTAGCCGAGGCCTCTGTTGTGCTGCATGGAGGTTCGACTCCTCCCAGTCCTGCGCATACCCCCCAACAGGTGTTCCCAAAAGACTCCCCGAGAAACTTCTGCATGCAAACCTCGGCGTCTCAGAGTCTGCTTCCTGGGAAACTTGACCTAAGACAGGACAAACTGGATTCTACTTCTTTCCCTCCTCACTGCAGGACATTTGGTGATTTCATTATTCCTCCTGAGCTCGGTTTCCTACTCTCTAACACGGGGCTGGTGATCCTTACCTTTCAAGGTAATGATGAGAATGAACTGTGATGTCACAGGAAAGCCTCTGGCACACGGGTGCCCAACAAGCATCAGTCGCATTCCCTTCCTCACTTCACTCTACTGTGCTTCGTGGGGACAGCCCAAAGCTTCCAGTTTAGGGACAGCACAGTGGGAAGGGCATGCGGTGGGACCTGGATTCAAATCCTAATGCTGCTACTTATTTACTGTCACCCAGGACGGTCTCTCCCCTCTCTGGGCTCAGTTTCCTTCTCTGGATAGCAGAGCCTTTGAGTGAGGATGGTCTGAGAGTCTAGTCACACTGACTCTCTCCTTGGGCAGGGTTCCTGGCCCACAGGGCACCAGCCCCTCAGCCACTCCACACCCAGGGTGGCAGAAGCCTTACCTTGGGGAGGTCTTAAAATAGGCAGGCCTTGGCCTTGCAGGAGGAAGCGGCTGGCTGCCTGGGCTGCCTTTGTCAATGAGCTATACTTAGGCCCATCCGGGTGCCGTAATTACCTTCATTAATATAAGCCTCATTGCCCTCATGGAAACGTGGAGGGACCAGTGACGCTGCTGCCTCCCCAGAGCCCTCCCTGTTCCATGATGCTTCTGTGTCTGCAGCTGCCACCCCCGCCTGCCACAGAGCAGGGCCTCCCTGCCCTACCTCACCTCATCTTGGTGCTGCAGTTGGCCTGGGAGCATGGGAGAGCTAACTGGGGACGAGGCCAGGAACAGAACCCAGCATGGCGTTTCCTGAAGCAAAGTTCACTGCATCATTCCCTATTCCAGAACTTTCTGTGGATGCCTCTTCCCTCCTCAGTTTAAACTCCTTGGTGTGGCAATCAAGACACTCACTGATCTAACCCCAAACCCTTTTTCAGATGTTACAAATCCCACTTTCTTTCTTCATAGCCCTTCCTTTTAACCAGCCCAGATCCCTTACCATTCCCCACTTATAGCTTCTCTATTCGCTGCTACCAGAAAGGCCGGTTCTGTCTAAGGTTGCATTAACAGAGGTAGAGAGTCTAAATGAAGGGAGGGGATAGTCCTGCTTAATGCTGAGCCCTTCAGCAAAGGAGAGACAGACATTTAGAGTGGGGCATGGGAGGTGAGTCAAGTGATGAAGGTCTGGAAATGAAGTGGGGTGCAATGGCCAAACATCCTGGGGATGTTCACAGCAGTCCATGGAGGACACAGCCACTGCCTTCGATCTCCAAAGCGATGATGTGTGGAAGGGGAAGGATTGATTCTACGGGGCTCCCACGGCCTTGGTGCTGCCTGGGGTAGGGGTGAAGGTGGATAGAGACAGGCTATGTTGAACTGCGACCTTATCTTTGGACACTGCTCCCATTCTTCTCCTGTATGTCTTGCCACGCCTGTTCCATCTTTTGCTGGCATCTCCTCTGATGTCTAAACGTAGAGGAACTGGCTGCTCTTTGCTCCTCTCTCTACACGCTCTCTCCCTTGCTGAGCTCATCCCGACGCGTGGCTTTAAACACCACCTATCTGACAACTCCTAAATTTACATCTTCTGCCCAATCTTTCTCTCCAACACCAGACTCCATCTCTAACTGCCTTCTTGACACCTCACTCCGGATGTCTGACAGGTCCAAGATCAAGCACCTGATCTCCCACCCACCTTGGCCGGTTCCTTCCCCGGTCTGCCCCAAATCGGCTCTCGACAACAGTCCCTGCTGCTTTGCCAGGCGCAGAAGCCAGGAGGCATCCTTGACTCCTCTCTCTACCCCCACAGCCCATTCAACAGCAAACGCTCCAGAAACGACTCTACCTTCGCCACATCCCCAGAGCTCCACCACTTCTCACCACCTGCACAGCCCCGCAGGTGGCCAGGTCCCCACTGTCTGTCACCCAACGACTGAGTTCAGTTGTCTCGGCCCGCAGGCTACTCTGTGGAGAGGCCCTCCCCGACCACACCGTGCAAAGCAGCTCCTCGCCTGCCAGCCCCCTCTGCTGTACCACCTGGATGTGCGTCCTAAGTAGCCGGAGCAGCCAGGGCAGGGTATCTTGGTCACTGCTGTGTCTCTAGCACCCAGCCAGGGCCTGGATACTTATACATGCTTATAAAGCTTGTGTTGAATGAAAGAGCAGCAGAAAGTCCTGGGATGCCAAGAAATGAGGCAGAAAGTGAGGCAGCAGGCCGGGCGCAGTGGCTCACGCCTGTAATCCTAGCACTCTGGGAGGCCGAGGCGGGAGAATCGCTCAAGGTCAGGAGTTCGACACCAGCCTGAGCAAGAGCGAGACCCTGTCTCTACTAAAAAATAGAAAGAAATGATCTGGACAACTAAAAAAATATATATATATATAAAAAATTAGCCGGGCATGGTGGTGCATGCCTGTAGTTCCAGCTACTCGGGAGGCTGAGGCAGGAGGATTGCTGGAGCCCAGGAGTCTGAGGTTGCTGTGAGCTAGGCTGACGCCACGGCACTCACTCTAGCCCAGGCAACAAAGCGTGACTCTGTCTCAAAAAAAAAAAAAAAAAAAAGAAAGAAAGTGAGGCAGCTACAAGGTGGTAGGTTTTACACTCAAGCTAATCAAGCTAAGGGGGAGAGCTGTGATCCTTTACTGAGTGCTTACTATGTATCAGGTGCTTCACATGTGTGAGCACGTTTGATCCTCACCACAATTCTACCTCCTAGAAATGAGTTTGTTGTGGTAGCCAGCCTGCAAGATGCACCCCAGTGGTCCCCGCCTTCCATATTCATGCCCTCGTGTACCCACCTCCCGCCAACATGAATAGCTTTCCCTGTGGATAGCGTGGAAATGACTGAGTGTGACTTCTGATGCTCCATCAGGAAAGACACTGCAGCTTGTGCTTTGCTTTCTTGGAGCAGTGAGCCGCCATGTTGTGAGGACACTCAAGCAGCCCTAAGGCCATGTGCGCGGAACTGAGGCCTCTGCCAACAGCCAGCACTGACTCGCCGGCCTTATGAGTGAGCCACTCGGAAGCGGATCCTCCAGCCTCAGTTAGGACTTCAGATGGCTGATGCCCCAGCTGACAACTTGACCGCAACTTCAGGACACACCCTGAGCCAGAACCACCCGTGAGGCTGCTCTTGGGTTCCTGACCCTCAGAGACTCTGTGAGATGATACATGTTCATTGTTTGAAGCCACTGCCAAGTTTTGGAGGGATTAGTTATGCAGAAATAGGTCACAAATACACCCCTGTTAGAGGAGAAGCAGCAGCTTGGATAGCTAAAGTCACCTGCTCTAAGCCCCACAGCCAGTAGCAGGCAGAGCTGGGTGTGAAGCCGAGTCTGACTCTTGAGCCCACATTCCATGGCCCTGCCCATCAGGCTGAGTTGAGATTTCAGGATCCTTTTCATCTAAGACAGCTCCGTAATCCTGGTGTATTCAAGGTCCAAATTGTTTCCAGCCTAAGTCTGTGTCCATAGCAACTGTGTGGAAAGTGTGACATTCAATCAACTGGTTGTTTGGACAAGATAGCAGGCAATGGCGTCTTGGGACACGTGGCTAACATTGCCCCCACCTCAGGCCCCCTCCTCCACTTGGAGACAGCCACTCGAAACGAATTCCTGGGCCCATCCTGGGAGCACACTCCGAACACACGGCCCAGGCTTTGGATGCTGCGGCTCCTCGGGGGTGAGCGGCACATATCTGGGAGTTTGGGGCTCCGTAGGGACAGGTCTGCTTACTCGGCCTCTCTGTGATCACACTCCATTTAAACCTGCCTGGCCTCAGCCAAAACGTCAGAGGTCACCGGGGCCCCAAGCTCAGCACTCATCTCTGTGTGGTAAACACGGAAAAGGTAGGTGGAAACACAGACCCAAGGGCTCCTAGACCCTCAGAACAAAGGGACTAAGGAGGAAGAACCACAGAATCAACCTTTAAAACACCCAGATGGAATAGCTTCAACCCAGGTCCCCTAAATCGCTTCAAGGTCTCCTCTCCCCTCATCATCCTGGGGCAAACCTCCAGCCCCTTCGTCCTGCCTCAGCCACGCTGGACACCTCATCTCTCCAGCATTCCAGCTCTTTCCTGCCACAGGGCCTTTGCCCATGCTATTCCCTCCACATGAACGTTTTCCCCTCAACTCTTTACATATCCAGCTGCTTCTATTGATTCGAATCTCTGCTCAGATGTCACCTCCTCAGAGGCCAAAAGGTCACCTCCTGACCCCTGTGCCTAGAAGGTACCTCCATCCCCCTGTACTGTCTCTCGACACCCTTACTGATTTCCTTCAAAACATGTATCAGGGTCCCTAGTTATCCTGCTTGGTTGCTTGTGTACTGGATTAATGTCTCCCATGCTCTGTGGGTTCTGAGAGAGGAGGGAACATACCTGTTTGGTTTTCCACTGTATCCCTGGTGCTAAGCATAGAGTTGGTACATAGTAGGTGCACAGGAAAAGTTGCTAAATGAATGAGGTGGTTGGACAGATAAAACTTCAAAGAGATGGGAGCTGAAGGGGGTTGGAGCTGCCCAACAGAAGAGAAAGGAGTTGATTGTGGGCTCCCCCAAACCTCCTTCTTGCTGCTTCTCCATGTGTGGATCCCAGATGGGCTGGGCTGGTGCTTCTGTTCCCGAGAACCTTCCTGAGAACACTGTCCCTAGCCTTGTTCTCTGCCTAATATCCTTGAAGCTCAGAGGAGACACCCCCTCCTCCAAGAAATCTTCCCTAACCTTGCAAGTGGGAGGTAAGGCCTCCTCTGGGCTCCCCCATGATGAGAGCTAACAGCCCAAGGAGCTCTAAGTGTCCCTAGGAAGCAGAAGCAATGACCCTGAACAGAGCTGGCACTCTGCAAATGTTGGTGCATAAAGAGGGTGACATTCCTCCTGGCTTTCCCAGGTTCTGCCTGTTGTCCTGGAGTCCCCAGTGGTTAGTGCTGTTTCATTCTCAGAGGTGTCATGGTTTAGATGATGAATTGCATGCTCATCTCAAGCATGAAGGACCGTGAGGACACAGGGCAGAGGAAGAGGGGTCTGTGGTTGAGATGGAGCAAAGGAGTCTGGTTTGAGCTTCTTCCCTGCATTCCTGGGGGAATCAGGGTCACCCCACCCTCACCTAGGAAAAGCCAGAGTTGCGGGGATGAGAGGATGATCACGATGATGACCATGACTGCCCCTCCCCTGCACCTCCAGGCCTCACCTGGGGACCACTCGACATTCCAGGCCTCACTGCCCTGCTCCAGCTGCTCCCTGTGGTGGCCCCTGGGATGGTGCGGCATGGAGGCTGGAATGCCAGCTTTCTCGAGTTTGAATCCTGGTGCTGACATTTACTTGCTGTGTGACTTTGAGCTGGTAACTTAACCTCCCTGAGCCCCAGTGTCCTCAAATGGTTGTTGGGAGGGATCAATGAGTTAACAGACAGATGGCTTGGCACAGTGCCTGGCATGCAGCGAGC
This sequence comes from Avahi laniger, assembly GCA_963575035.1. NCBI lineage: Eukaryota > Metazoa > Chordata > Mammalia > Primates > Indriidae > Avahi > Avahi laniger. Next base: position 47,105 of record CAUYSK010012369.1, read on the forward strand.
ACTCCGCAAGCATTTGCTGTTGCGATCCTCAACAAGGGGACCTGCCCGCAGGAGGTCAGGGTCAGAGAAAGTGTGAACTCTGGAGCCAGACAGGGCTGGGCATGGTCTTTGTTTAGCCTCCTAGAGGTTCGGAGAGCGAATGAGATTTTCACACAGCATGTTGGCGGCAGCTGCGATTTGTACCCAGGTCTCCGACTCCTAGGCCAGTGCTCTCTGGAGGTCTTGAACCAACAAAGGTTGGTGTGTTCTGCACTGTGACCACTTTCTGAGTGACTCTTGTTCCCAGAGCACAACGGTCTAGACCTGCTCTACACATCTAGTTAAACTTAAATAGAATTAAATTTAAGAATTCAGTTGGACTAGCCACAGATCACGTGCTCAATGGCCACGAATGGCTAGTGGCTGCCACACGGATGGGGTAAACAGAGACCACTTCCATCAGCACAGGCAGCGCTGGCCTAGGACTCAGTCACTGTGCGTCAGTGTTTCCTCAGAGTCCCACGTGGAACTGGAGGGGGACAGGGTTGGGGCCTTTACCCTCCACAGTCCCCACGGAAGCCGCTCTAAAGCCTTCGAGTTGTGGGAAGCTGCTCAACACTGAACTGTCACACCTTGCCCAGCCCTGTCATGCTCTGCTTTGCTGACTGGGCTGGGACAGGGGCTGGCACTTGTCCCAGGTCACACGGCAGGCGGAGGCTGCAGGGAGCTCAGGGCTCCTGACTCTCAGCTTGCTGCACGGCCAGGCTGGAGAGTCAGCAGCCAGGCCACGGAAGGTGCTGGTCAACAGAAATGATTTTTTGCTGAACAAAAGCTAAACATCCACCCTGGGATGGGTGCTCCTGAGGCCTTTCCGAAGGGCTGGTGGAGGACACAGCTGGCTGCAGCCACAGGGCGGGTGCCCGTCAGCCCCACGGATGGCTCCCGAGGTCACTCCTGGACACCTCCAGGGCAGGGCGGAGGTCACGGGCAGGTGCTCATTTTCTCCCCTTCCCATCCCAGCAGGGTCTGGGTGGACCACAGGCACCCCTCGCTGCCGTTCTAAAGCAGTGCTCGTTGTGATTGCGGGGGCTGCGCCCCAGTCCTGCCTAGCTCACAGGGCAACCTCAGGCGAGTCACTTTCCCCATCTCCGTTTTCTCGATTTGAAACTGGACATGATTACCGCAACCGTGTGGGGCTCTTATGAGGAGCAAATGGGACTAGCAGGACAGGAGAGCGTTTGCAAACCAGGTGGTCCTACAGAGAGGAGACAACAGGCGCTGGACCCCATCGGACACAGGCACAAATCCCCCCCACTCTTCCCGCGGTGGGACCCCATGCAGCTCAGCTGGCCTCTCCGAGCCTCGGTTTCTTTACCTGGGAGATATAGCTAAGATACTATACCTCACTTGCCGTACTGTGGAAGATTATCCTGCCAGCAGAGGGAATGCGGTTCTGATCCACACTAGAAGGGGCATGAACCTCGAGACATCACGCTCAGTGAAAGACACCAGACACAGAAGGCCACATGCTGTGTGACTCCATTTATATGAAATGTCCAGAACAGGCAAATCCACAGGAACAGTGAGTAGATGAGTAGTTGCCAGGGGCTGGGAGGAGGCGGGATGGGGAGTGACTACGTCACAGGTACCAGGTCTCTGTGGCAGGTGAGAAAAGAGTCCGGGAATGAACAGTGCTGGTGGCTGCACGACACTGTGAATGTACCGAGTGCCACTGTGTCGTCATTTAAAATGGTTTAAATGGCCAATCTTATGGGTGCCCTACCACAATTTAAAAAGGCATTTCGCCGTAGGGCATCTGCAAACCCCAGCAAGGTTGACACACAGAGTGCCCCGCAAGGCGTGTGGCAGGTGCTCAGGGAAGAGCAGCTGTGCTTGTCCCAGGAGCCCCCAAGCGTCTGTGAACCAAGATCTTTCCAAAGCTTACCACGTGCCTCCCACGGACACATACGCATATGAATCGCCTCGTTGAACCCTCAAGTTAGCCCTATGAAGTGGGTCTTACTGTGAGTCCCATTTTACAGAGAGAGAACTGAGGCACAGAGAGAGATGATTTGTACACGGTCACCCACACGTCAGAGCCGGGATTCGAACCCAGGCAGCGTGGCTCCAGAGCCCGTGCTGCCCATCAGCTCCCTGTGCTGCCTCCAGGCTCTCAGGACACAATGTCCAGTTGGCCACCAGCCTTGTGCTCACCAAAACCTTCCTCCACCTGGCCAGGAGAGGACTCTGCAGGGGACACACTGCCCTGTCCTCAGCCTCGGAGCTCCCACTGGGGGCAGGCGCATTCTGGAGGCCACCTGCCTCAGCCTGTTTCATCCCAGCCCCCGCTGCGGGACAGCCTGCTGGCAACAACAGAACAAAACGGTCAGAACGCAGCAATTGCCCGCACATTTAATTCAATTCCCCCACCATTTACGGGGCCTGCTCCGTGACTCAGATGGCCCCAGCCCTTGAAGAGCTTGTGGCCAAGTGGAGGAGGCAGAAATACACAGAGCAATTGTGTAACACATACAAATAAATCCCAGGAAGTGTGAAAGCCCGGCTGTGCAGCCCAGTGAGGAGAGATTAACACTCACTGGGGCCCCAGGGAGGCTCCCCACTGCAGCCCATCTCTGAGGACAAGTAGGCTCTCAACAGGTAAAGATACAGGAAAAAGCATTTCACAAAAGGGATAAGAATAGACAAAATTATGATCAAAGGTGAGAGACACAGGGAGAGGTGCTGGGAACAGCAAGTGGGCTTTCGGGGGGAGGCAAACACCTGGGGTCAGATCATGGGGGGGCCTTGATGCCCCCTAGGGACTCTAGATTTAAACTGCAGGCCACCAGCCATCGAAACAGAGGAGGCCCCAACGGCCGCGAGTGCCTGCAATTCCACTTCTAGGAACTATCAGCAGCCTTGCCTTGCGCACGTGGGAGGCGATGGGTGTGGGGGTTCTTCCTGAAACACTGTTTGTGCTAGCGAGAGCCCGGAAACAGCCCACGGCTGTCCATCAGGAGAGTGGATGCCTCGTCACCCAGCACACTATGGAATGCTACGCCGCCCTAAAAAAGAATGAGGCGGCACTAAGTGTACCGACGCGGAGCGCCCTCCCCAGTCCACAGCGACGTGAAACAGCCGCGGCAGAACAGGGCTGCGGCGCGTGTCTTAGTTTGGGTTCTCTGAGAAGCAGACCCACAGAGAAGCATTCAAGCCTCTGTGGGAGGTGACCCCAGGAAGCACAGAGAGCGGTGGGGGCGAAAGGAGCCAATTAAGGACACACAACCCAGCCCTGGGCAACCGAGGCCCAGCCCCACTGGGAACGCCGCACTTCAGGTGGGACACTTATCTCAGGGTCATTGCGCTGAGGGGTGAGGGGCTAGGTACTCTCCACCTCCTTCCACAATGGCACGGGGAATTAGCTCCCCAGCACTGCCACCCTGCCTGAAAGGAAGCCTGCCGCTGGAGAGCTGCGGGTGACTCCAGAAGGAAGCAGTGACACAAACTGGACAATGCGTCTAGGTGGCAGGGGCAAGGCACTGACAGTGTCTGCTGCAGTATGCACCTACCGAGTCTCCTAAAGATGGGGTGAAAGGATATTATTCTTGCTTGCTACCAGCAGCAGAGGACCCAAGAAACCAGGAACAGGGTGGGTGGAAGAAAGGGTAGGGAGGGCACTTTTTACTATTTTTCCTTCTTTCCCCTTTTCTTTCTTTTTTTCTTCCTTCCTTCCTCCCTCCCTTTCTCTCTCTTTCTTTCTTTCATGACAGAGTCTCGCTCTGTCTCCCAGGCTACAATGCAGCGGTGCAATCATAGCTCACTGCAACCTCCAGCTCCTGGGCTCAAGTGATCTTCCCACCCGAGCCTCCCAAGTAGCTGGGACTAGAGGCGCACACCACCATGTCTGGCTAATTTTTAAAAATTTTTTTGTAGAGATCCCCATCTCTCACTATTTTGCCCAGATTGGTCTTGAATTCCTGACCTCAGTGATCCTCCCACCTCAGCCTCCCAAAGCGCTGGGATTACAGGCATGAGCTACTGCACCTGGCCCATTGTGTTTTTTTGGAATTAAAAAAAAAAATAAGGCTTTTATTTTGGAATAGTTTTAGATTATTCCAGGTTGCAAAGATAGTACAGAGAGTTCCTTTATAACCCTCACCGGTTTCCCCCAATGTTAACATTTTACTTAACAATGGTACATTTGTCAAAATTGAGAAATTAACATCAGCACATTACTATTAACTAAACCTCACTTTGTTCTGATTTCACCAATTCCATTAATGTCCTTTGTCTGTTTCAAGATCCAATCAAGGATACCACATTGCATTTAGTCTTAAGAATTTTGATTCATGCAAATATATTACCTATTGCAAAAATGTATTTTTTAAAATAAATTATTATTTATTAAAAATAATAAACTGCAGACTCCTAGGTGTCACCGAAGGCTTCTGAGCAGGCACGGCCCGACCGGGGTTACTGGACAGTGCCATGGTGCTGAACACGGGAGAGGTGAGCCCGGGCTGTGCGAAGAGCACAGGGGGCCTCGGGGGTCGGGCTCCCCAGCACAGGCGTTTGCTGGTCCCTCTTCCCCAAAAGGCAATGGAAGGATGGAACCTGTAGCAGGTGCTGTTGGAGACCCCGCCCCGGGATCCCCAGGGCACTTACCTCCACCTACCAAAGGACACCTACTACAAACGCCCGTGACTGCCCACAGGAGCAAGCTCAGCTGTGCACAGGCCAAGCAGGAACACTTGGGAGATGAAGTCCGCAGAGGCAGCCCTCAACCAACGAAGGGTGGGAGCGGCAGATCAACACCAGCCCCCGTAGCCTTCGGGTGCAGGTGACTCTGAGTTGTGTGTTCTGCTCGTACTTCCAGGGGTCCCCAGTGGCGCTGAGCCCAGCAGTCCACGGCGGTAACTGGATAACAGTTCTCACTGGACTCCTTTTCTTCCCTTCCCCACTCCCCTTCTGCAGTTTCCGGGGATCATCTCGCAGACAAACTCCCTGAAGCCTGTCTCAGGGTCTCTAGCAAAGCCCAAACTAAGACCAAACTCAAGGCCCTCGGCCTGGTCCCTAAGTCTGCCCTTGCCCAGCTTCCCATCTGGAAGCCACACACACAGGGCCCTTCGCGCCTCCCAGAACACACCCCAGTGTTCCAGACATCCACAACTTTGCCGGTGCCACTTCCTCCACCTGGAATGTTCTCCCTTTCCGTGATTGCCAAGGGAACTCCTGTGCATCCCCGCGACCCAGCCCAAATGCCCTTTCCTCTGTAAGTATTTCTCTGACCCTTGACAGGTACGTGGTGCTTGAGTCACCCCTCCAGAAATCTGGAATCTTCTCTCCCACACTCTGTGAGCCCCTCAAGGGAAGCAGACATTCCTGAGTCTGCTGTATTCCCAGCCCAGAGCCTGGTATACAGCTGGTGCTAAGTAAAAGCCTGGTGAAAGAATGAAGGAAATAATGCAGAACGACCACTTAGGACTACATTTTAAAGGGGAACACCATTCACTGAGGGTTAGCTGTGCACTGGCCCCTTTAACACATGGCATCATTTGACCTCCCACAACTCTAAGACCAAGGATTATTAATTCTGACTGGAGGATGAGGAAACTGGGGCTCGAGGTGAGGGAACTTGTCTGGTAAGTAGCAGAGCCAGGATTCGAACCTGGGTCAGTTGGACTCCTGCAGGCTTCCCACTGTCCCCCACCTGCCACTCTGGGAAACTGGGGCACAGAGGCTGCTGGCCGGTCCTCGTTGGACCCCCAACCCGCTGCCAATCTCGGTTTGCCTATCTGCACAACGCGGGGTTTCGCTGGAGCAGGGGTCTTCGAGGTCTCTTACAGCTCACACAGTCCAGGATTCCAGGGGCTGCCAGCCGACTGGCCGAGGGAGGGGACTTGCCCTGCCCCCTCGTCTCTCAGGGTGGGAAGGGGGTTTGTGCACAGAACTTGGTGATTACAAAGCTGGGTTCCAGGGTCGAGAACCATCCACGGTATCAAACACCCTGCTATGAGCCACACTCCCGCTTTAAAGAGCGGAGTCAGTGGCTGGGGGGTCAGCCCTGGCGGTGCTCTGTCCCTCCTGCCCCCCGCCCCCGTGACCAAGGCAAGCAGAGCATCTGCGCCCTGCTGAGCAGGGGGAGCTCATCCAACGTGACTGTGAGGGTGAACTCTTCGCCTCCACCTGACTCCCTGCCAAGGTGAGGGGCTGGACGGGTGCAGCAGGAGGCTGAGCTCCCCATCATGGCTGCGGCTTCCGACGGCCACCTCCAGCCTGAGCCCGAGGCTCCAGCCTCCCCGTGGACACCAGTGCTTCACCGTGGTCATCGTCTCAGCGCCTTCGAAGAAGCACTGCTGGGCCCCACAGGCTGCTCCCACCTGGGACCCTTCTCTCAGGGACAAGCCTGGCACGGTTTCTTGTCCCCTCCATGGGAGTCCCCAGCCTGGAGTCCATTTGGGCGTAGATGTCCCAACATGGGTGTGTTAACTTTGGGGCGTCCTCACGCCCCCTCCCCCATTTAACAGGTCACCAGGCCCTCCTGAGGTGGCAGCATCCAACACCCTAGTCCAGCCCTTGCTTCCCTCATGTTCTCTGTGTGGCTGGACCCCATGAGCTCTGGCCCGACCAGCCCCCAGCTCCCCCCAGCACCCCCAGCCTCCCCGCCCCAGCCGCCATCATCAGAAAAATAGCACATGCCCAGGATGTTCAAAAAATAGTAAGTCTCCCTCCCACCTAGGCACCCGGTGGGTACTCCCTGGAATCTCTCATGTGGTCTGCCAGAAATTCCCAGCCTCCCTCGCATGTGTATACAACACTTAGAATAACCGACACTTGCACAGCCTCCTTACGTATCAGACTCTGTTCTGAGCACTTTACATAAATTAACTCACTTTCCCCTCCGGCAGCCCCGGAGACACTTACCTGCCATCAGCATCTCCATTGTACAGAGGAGGAGACTGAGACACTGAGAATACTTACCTTGCCCAGGGTCGCAGAGCTGGGATTTGAACCCGGGCCGTCCAAGTCCAAAGTCCCTGCTCCTCACCACTCTCCACATCTTCCCGACTCCAACCACATCCTCGTCAACTAAGCGGCCTCCCCTGGCTGCCCTGCTGCCTGTGGCACTAGAGGCCCTCGGCCACCTGCCCCTGCCCACTGCTGAGGCGGCATGTCCACCCCACGCCTTTGCTCCCTGCAGGCTGCGTGTTCCTGTTGCCTTGTCTACAGCAAGGCCTGGCTCACAGGCCGCCTCCTCCGGAGGCCCTCCCTGCTGCTCACCGGCTGCCCTGTCAGCCACAGCGCCATCGCCCAGCTGGCTGTCCCCCCTCCAAGAGCCCCTGAACCGTGCAGAGGCTGCTGGGGCATCTCGCACTCTGTGCTGGAATGAGCTATAGGGTCCCCAATGGGCTGGGGGCTCTTCACAAGCTGCGAGAGCAGCTCATTCATTTTTATCTCTGCTTTGTTCATTCATTCATTCATTCATCCAACAAATGTGGGTAAACACCCCTGTGAGCTCGGCCGGTGCTCGCTAAGAGAGCTGCCTCGTGGGGAAGACCCGCGTCACACGCAGAAACACCGTCTATGTGTGCCCATCCTCTGCTCCCCCATTCCACTCCGCCCCCTCAGACACTCTCTCTCGTAGCGGAGCGTTCAGAAAAAGCTCGCTGGAAGGGGAGTTGGATGAAATAGGATCCGAGCTACGTGGGATTTTTTGGGAGTGGAGGAATGTGCCAGTCGCAGCCTATCTGCTGGATACGCCTCCTTTCCAGCAAGGTGGCCTGGTGCCTGGGGATGGCGTCTTCCAGGGGAACAGCCTGCAGCCTGCCTTGGTGCTTCTCAGGGACTCTAAGGTGACCGTGGGCCTCCACTGCCCCTCTGGCATGCCCTGCTCCTGAGTTCCACCACCTGGGGCTCTGTAGCTGACCTGACACACTGAGCCTGGTTCACCCTACCACAGACCTGCAGGGACGCTTAAGAATCACCAAATCCAACCCCCATTGTGCATGTGGGGAAACTGAGGCTCAGAGTGGACACCTGATGCTGGAAGGTACAGTTAAGGTTTCACAGTTCAATTTGTGATAACCATCCTCCAAGATGTCCCCTGAAGAGTCTCATCTCCTGGTATTCAAACCTTTGTATAGTCAGTCCCCTCCCACACTGGCTAGGGTTGGCCCAAGTAATTAATAAGATATTGTGGAAATGACAGTATGTGACTCCAGAGCTAGATTACAAAAGACATCCAGCTTCCAACTTAACTCTCTTGGATCTCGTGCTCTGGGGGAAGCTAGCTCCTGTGTCGAGAAGGCACCCAAGCAGCCCTGCAGTGTGGCCTCCTGCTATCAGCCCTGTGCGTGAGCTTGGAAGCCAATCCTCCAGCCCCAGTCAAGCTTTCAGATGGCTGCAGCCCCAGCAGATATCTTGACTGCAACCTCATGAGAGACCCCCGAGCCAGGATCGCCTAGCTAAGCTGCTCCTGAATTCCTGACCCATAGAAATTGTGTGACAATAGATGTGTGGATGTGTGTGTGTGTGTTGTTGTTGTTGTTTTAGAGACAAAAGTCTTGCTGTATTGCCCAGGCTGGTCTTGAACTCTTGGCCTCAAGCGATCCTCCCACCTTGGCCTCCCAAAGTAGCTGGGACCACAGGCATAGCTACTTGGCACAGCTACTACACTGGCTGATAATAAATGTCTATTGTTTTAGGCTGCTAAATTTTGGTGTAATTTGTTATGCAGCAATAGATAATCAATACAAACCTCTTCAGGAAACATGCTGATTTTTGCTTGTATACTTCCAGGGATGGGTAGCTCACTACCTTAACAAACCAATCTGCTCCACCACTGGGCAGCTCAGACTACCCATCTCCTTGAGATTTCCTCTTTGGCCCCAGCTTTGCCCTCTGGGACTATAGGAGACACAAGCTTCCTCTGCCCTGGGCTGCCCATGCAAGGATTGCATCCTGCTATGGTTTGAATGTTCCTTCCAAAACTCACGTTGAAACTTAATTGCCATTGTAATGGTACTGGGAGGTGGGACCTTTAAGAGGTATTCAGGTCACAAGGGCTCTGCTCTCATGAACAGACTAATGCCATTATCACAGCAGTGGGTTCACCTCCTCTTGTGCTCTTGCACTCTTTCTCTCTTTCTCTTTCTCAACTTCTGCCATGTGATGCCTTCCTCCATGTTACGACGTAGCAAGAAGGCCCTCACCAAATGCCAGTCTCTCGATCTTAGACTTCCCAGCCTCCAGAACTGTGACCCAATATACTTCTGTTCATTATACTTTGCCCAGTCTATGGTACTCTGTTCACAGTACAAAATGGACTAAGACACAGCCCCTCTGATCTCCTCCTCTGACAGCTGCATAGCCCTGGGCAAAGCCACCCCTCTTTCTAGCCTCCTTTTTCTGAGGACAAGGCTTCAAGTTTCTACCTACTCTGTACTCTCTTTTTAAGGTATGGACCTGAACGGCAAAGAAGAAGTAAGACCAGCTACAGAATCCAACAGATCCAGGTTCAAATCCCAGTTTCTCCATCATCTGTGTGACCTTGAGTAAGTTGCTTCCCCTCTCTGAGCCACTGTAAGATGTAGTTAGTGGGCCGGGCACGGTGGCTCATGCCTGTAATCCTAGCACTCTGGGAGGCCAAGGTGGGAGGATCCCTTGAGTTCAGGAGTTTGAGACCAGCCTGAGCAAGATGGAGACCCCGTCCCTACAAAAAAATAGAAAAAATTAGATGGGCATGGTGGCACATGCCTGTAGTCCCAGCTACTTAGGAGGCTGAAGCAGGAGGATCACTTGAGCCCAGGAGTTTGAGGTTGCTGTGAGCTGCAATGACACCACTGCACTCTAGCCCATGAGACAAAGTGAGACCCCATTACCAAAAAAAAAAAAAAAAAAAGTAGGCACCGGACACTTGGTATACGTTAAGCCCATTTAACAGACCTACAGGAAGACACATATCACACCAGAGGGAGGGCCACACCAAGGGTAGGTGAGATTACACTTCTTTTGCAGAGAAGGAAACTGAGCCCAGAGAGGTGAAAGGACTTGCTCAGTTGGTAAGTGGTGGAGCTGAGATTTGAACCCCAAACGACTCTGTCCAGGTCAAGGGATATCTTGGGTAAGGGGCAGTTCATTTATGCCACCCCAATCCCATCAGCAGAGCTCTGGCAGGGAACCTGGACCCAAAATACACGGCCTTGGTGGCCCTCCCTCTGGTGTGGCATGTGTCTTCCTGACCCTGCTCATTCACAGTTGTAAAGGGTTTCCCAATTCATCTGTTGAACAGAGATGTAGCATGAACCCAACCCCTACCCTGGCCCTGCCGCACTCTCCAGCTTTCCCTCACGCCTCTCTTCCCCTCACTCACTCAGCTCCAGCCACAGTAGTTTTCTTGATCCTCAAATTCACCAAGCACTTTCCTACCTCAGGGCCTTTGCACTTGCTGAACTTCTTCCTGGAATACTTTTCCCAACTCAGATCATGGCACAGATGGCACCTCCCCAGGGAGGCCTTCTCTGACCTTTCAGTCTATAGCAGATGCTCCCTGTTTTTCTCTAACACAGCAGCCTGGCTGTGTTCCTTGTAAAACTTATCTCTGTCAAAAGCGATCTGCACTTACATGTTTATTTTTGCCCCCTCTTCCCAGATTGTGAGCTCTGCAAGAGCAGGGACTGGTCGGTCTCATTCAAGGCTGTGTCCCCAACACCAACCACGATGCGGGCACACAGCAGCTGCTCAGGGATTATCTGTCAGATGAATGAACATGAACTTCCTTGCTCAGCACTGGGGGGGCTGGGCGGAGAAGCAGGATGAAAGCTGTTGCAAACCCATTCTGCAGGTGAGGCCAGGCAGCTGGGGAAGGAAAAGCAACCTGCCGAGGTGACCCGAGGGCTCTCCGCTCAGATCCCCCTCCTTAGCCAGGACTGTCTGGACCCGCCAGGGAGGCAGCTGGATGCTAATTGATATTCTGCCTGGGACTGCTTGGAATGGAATAAAATATTTATCTGTGGCTGGAGGTTTGCAGAGGACATTTAAGATAGATCGCGTTTTCATGTGCCTATGAAATCTAATTGGATTCATTGTAGGATATTCGGTTTCTCGGAACAGACACCTCATTTTCTCAGGGAGCGGCAGCCCCTGCCACTCAGGATTGGGCGGGAGGCGGGTTTGGCCGCAGGCTGCCGGACTGGCCAGGCCTGGCTGGGTCTCTGGCTGCTGGGGTGGGGGTGGGGGTGGCAGGAGGAGTCTGACTGGCCTCTCTGTGGGATGGCCTGGTTTCCTCCGGGGTTCCCAGCCAGGGATGGCCAGCTCTTCCAACAAAGGGAGGAATTCCTCAAGAAAGCACGTTCCTCCTCCCCTCCCATCCCCCTGCCCTGCGACAGCTGCCTGCCCGGCCTCCCAGATCTCTCTCAGCCCACCGCCACAGTCAGCCCTCCTCTCGCCCCCGTTCTCCTGCCCCCATGGCCCCCCACTCCAGAGTGCGACAGATCTTCCTAAAGCACAGGTTTCAGGTTCTGCCTCCCACCTTCCACAGGAACAAAGGCGAGCTCTTCCCTCCCTGAACCCCGGCTTCCCCTTCTGAAAGGAAGGACCTGGGCGACAGTTCTCAGTCCCTCTCAACCCCGTCAGACCCAGATGCCATTTTTATACGAAATAGTTTGTCATGTCCTCCTTTAATCTCCTGAAATAAAATTCATAGATCACATTACCTACCTACACGCATAATTTTTAAAAATACAATGCCCTAACTGAAGCATAAAGGAGAAGTGAAAGGAAAGTAATTTATAATATGACACGTATCATATAGCACAAATGCAGGGGCACAGCCACTCAAGAACGCATAATGAAGGAATCAGATGCTGGCACCTACACGCGGCATCAGTGACAGTTACAAACGCAGCCGGGGAAAGATGTGCTGTTGAATCAGCTACTCGAATGTCTCAATATCGCAGGTAGCACAAGCCAGAGGAGCTGATCTTTCTAAAATGGTGACCAACTCTTGGTAAAGCTCCGAACCAACAGACAAAGCACATCCTTTCCTTGGCACAGATGACAGTCACATTCCCAGTTTATTAAGACTGGCATAAAATACTTCATGTTTGTGTATGAAATATAGTGAGGGTCCAGGCTCAGGGAATTATAAATGGTTTTTTTTTTGGCTATGGGAATGGCTGGCAGGACATTTGAAAGTCACATGGAATGCAGCTGGGACAATTCTTCATTGTGAGAGGTTGGCTTGAACATTACCAGTTCCCTGCCCTCTAAACGCTAGTAGCGCCTGCCCAATTACTGTGGTAACACAACATGGCCTCTCGCAGATGCTGCTGTCCCCTCGAGAGCCTCTGCGCTGGAGAATGCTTGGCAGATATAAAGCTTGCCACCACCTGTATTTCCTGCACCCGTGGCAGACATGGCTAATCAAAACCTCACCTTCTCACTGATGCGATAAAGCCTGGAATCCTCAAATCTGCACTCTATGCAACCCACTGGAATTGGCTCAAGAGCTGAAACTTGTCTCGAGTTGAAACTCATTGAGCTCTTACAAATATTTATTGAATTTGATCTGTGAGGTTCTTTTCAGCTTCACTTTCAAAGGGTACAGGCTTCCCTGCCCCTCCCCAGCTCAGGGCCCACCCTGGGTCCCCAACACTGGTAGAATGCAGCTCTGCTCCTTGGCTGGACGTCCCGAGCCCTCCCTGAGTTGGTCCCACAAAGACAGACGCAGGCGGGGCAGTTCACAGATGGCAAGGCAGGCACGATCTTATTTGATCCTCGCACAGTACGTGAGGTGGGCAGGCCAGGTTATCAGTCCCATTTTACAGGTAAGGAAACCAAGGCTCTTGGAGTGGAAGTTACCTGCCCAAGGCCACGGAGCTGGGAGGAGGTCAGCACGGAAGCCGGTTCTTTTGAGTGTAGAGCCCACCCCTTGTCCCGCCTGTGCTGCTCAGCCTTGCCCTGTCTCAGGTGATCCAAGGAGCACAGACCACAGAAGCCATCCTCACTTTTCAGAACCATTTGGGTAAACAGCCCTGGGCAGGCAGGTGGGCCTGTCATGGTCCCTATTTTACAGGTGAAAGAACTAAGGCTAATTAAGCCTGCCTTTGGGGTGAGAAGTCTTCAACAGGCCCCTGGAATGACCCCAGAGAGAGGTCAAAACTCCTCCCAAGCCCTCATGGGGTCCTGGGGTGTGTGTGTGTGTGTGTGTGTGCGCGTGCGCGCGCGCGCATGCACGTTTCCATGCTGGGTGCTGGCTAAGGGGGTGAGGGATGAGAGACCCCTCGTCCTATGCTTTATAGTCACCCTCTTGGACTTGGGAACGTTAGACCTGGAAGAGGTCTTGAGCTGGCTGAGTGACCCCACTCACTGCACTTCTAGGGTGCGGAGGGGCAGCTGCTGGCTCGAGGTCGTCCAGCAAGGAGGAGGCCAACCTGGGATGGCCCCTGGCCCCTGGGATGGCCTCCAGCCTTTCTCCCCGACACGGCGCTGCCTCCTTCCTCAGCAGGCTGGAGCCCCCACTGCTATGATGCCATTAAAATGAGACTTCCAAGATTGCCACATTTGCAGGTGGGGTCTCAGAGCTGGCAGCAAGTGTGGGCTTGGAGTCAGGGACCAGGCAGGCCTGGGTTTCCACCCCATCAGCCCAGCCAGCCTCGGGGACCCCTGGCACCTCTTGATGATTCACACCCTTATGCAGAAAATGGGCCTAATAGTAATAATTGCGCCTATCTCGTGGAACTGATTGTGAGGGCCACAAGTGATCGAATGTGTGGGACTGTCCAGCACTGAGCAGACTAACATCCGCCAGCTCCTGCTCTGCGCCGCGGTTAAGAATGGTGGCTCCGATCACGATAGCTACATTGCTAATCGCTGAGGGCTGGGCTCGGGGCCAAGTGCTTTAGGTTCACGCATCCATTCACTTAACAGACATTTACTAAGCATCTACTACGTGCCGGGCACTCAAGACTCTGGGATACAGCAGTGAAGAAGACCACGTCCTTGCCCCCATAGAGCCTACATTCTAGTGGGGAGACAGGTAGCAGGCAAATGAATATATAACATAATGTCAGGTTAACAATACCTTCTTGGAGGCAAATTAGAGCAACTAAAGAAGAATGAGGTAAGGAAAGGCTTTCTGGAAAAGCAATATTTGGGCAGAAGTGAGGGGTAGACCTTGTGGATACCTGGGAAACAGCATCCCAGGTGGAGGAACAGTGAGTGCAAAAGTGGGCATGCAGCTGGTGGGGGGGAGGTGCGCTCCGGGTAAAGGGATCAGTGCAGGGGGACCAGCGTGGCTGGGGTGGGGGGTGGGGGGAGGCGCTCCAGGTAAAGGGATCAGTGCAGGGGGACCAGTGTGGCTGGGGTGGGGGGTGGGGGGAGGCGCTTCAGGTAAAGGGATCAGTGCAGGGGGACCAGTGTGGCTGGAGTGGAGGGGAGCGAGGGGAGGGTGTTGAGGGCCGCAGGAAAGCCTTTGCACCCCCAGTGAGGCATTATTATACACAGGCTGCACAACCTGGGTGCAGGAGCCAGGTTCCAAGCCAGGCAGTGGCATGTCTGTGCCTATTCTCCTTGCCACGTGGCCTCAACAAGCGTCACTGGAACCTGGAGCCCATCCTGAACGAGAGGTGTGTCCTGGGGAGAGGGCCCTGAACCCCGAGCTTTCAGAAGCCAGAGCCCACGGATGTGGGAGGCGAGGCGGGTCAAATCTGGGTTATGGAGAGGCTGGGAGGGGAGCCAGGAGGGGAGGCAGAGGCAGCCACCTGGGGCTGGGGTGGGCGGGGGCGGCCTCTCCATGGAGACACTGGAATTACTCACAGAGGCCCGTGCGCACACGTGCTTGCACTCAGGGCCATGTGCACACACGCACCACAAAGCCCACGCAACCCTGGCTCATCTCAGAAGCCACTTAATGACTGACGTCACGCCCCAGTGGAGATGGGGACCACGGAGTCCGTCTCAGGAGGAGCGTGGGGGGCGGCATCCAGGGACCCTAGCAGGGCAAGGGCTCCTCTGGACCCCTGCAGCCTCACCCGCTGCGAGGCAGAGGCACGGAGAAGCCCCCCAGGATCCATCCAAGCACGTTTCCTGAGCCCTGTTCTCTGCTAGGCCCCACGGAGACCACAAGAAATGTGGGGCCCCGTTAGGGGCCACCAGCCAGCCTGTCAGGAGAGAGATCATAAACATAACCTCGCAGATGGACGGAAGTGACAGCAGGGACCAGAGCCCAGGAGACGGGCAGACGGGCAAGGAGGGCATTTGATGGGGAGCAAGTTGGATCAGGCTTTCTGGACAGAGTGCGGTTTGATCTGAGGTCTGA
>CAUYSK010012370.1:0-15872 GCA_963575035.1 Avahi laniger
CTGTTTTTTATAAACCACCCAGTCTATGGTAATTTGTTACAGCAGCCCAAACAGACTAAGGCAGGGACTAACAGCATATAATCTGTCAAAAGTTATTTGCTTATTAAACTCAGACCAAATAACATTTATTTGCATCATGCAAATGAGTAAATTGGGTGCTACAGAGCTTATGAAAAATGGCCTTAGTCAAAATCTATCAAGTGACAAATCTGAGACCCAAACTCACATCTCTGTGATTCCAAAGTTGTTATCCAAGTCACAAATTTGTTGCATATGAATTTGGAAATAATAACAGATGCCACTGAAGTTTACACTGGGGTAAAGGAAAGCATAGGTGTAGGCAAAAATCATAAGCTCCTTTATGGACCAAACAAACTTAAAATATTGTGGTTCAATAAAGTGAAAATACATTTAACTGAACAACAAGAAAACTCTACAAAAATTAATTGTCTGAATGACAATGGCATCAAAAGATGAGCTTAAATATAGTCCCAAATCATGACACATAATGGTCATAATCACAACTAGCATGTTCTATTTGTACACAAAACTGGATTTTATACTAATCTGAGTGCCTTCCTCTTACAACATTTTTAATAGAACTACTCTGATATTATAGAAGATAATTAATGAAGTTCTTAAGATTTCTGCTAATAAATTATTTCTATGTGATCTGTACACTAAGGACTAGATGCATTAAAATCAGAACAAAAAATTACAAAAGCATACTCATATTATTTTAATAAATATGTTTATATGTGTATACTTATATCCTAATATTATCTAAATTCCACCCAGGTAATACATTTGAACCTATACTTAGATAATCATATATAAGATGTTTCTTGAAGCTTATAAAACTATTTCATCAGCTTTTTACCTTACATTATATGTTAAATTCCCTACATTAGAGGAACTGACGTGAATTAATCACCAGTTGATATAAAAAATAGCCTTATTTGTAAAAGGTAATTTTTTTTGTGCAATATAAAGAATAGAATGAAATATAAAACCTATATGCTAGCCTCTGTTGTTAGCTCTTTTGTTTTTATGGTCATATTTAATCCTCACAGCAACTCATTAATATTTTGATTATACAGAATTTACGGGAAATTACCAAGTCAATTTAGGTGATTAGGATTAGATTTCATTGAGACAAAGCACACTGAAATAACTCTAAGTTCTGAAGTGAAATGTATAAAAGCATAACTTAAAACAATGTTTTAAAAATTTACAATCCTGAGGTATAAATTGTATTAAAATCTCCAATCATTTTATATGCATAATTTGATATATTTTGATAAAAATGTATCTGTGTGTAAGCATCACTATAATCAAGAAATGAAATATTACCATTTCTCGAAAAGTTCTGTTAAGCTTCTTCTTAGTCCATCCTTACTTACCACTATCCCAGGCAACTGGATATCTATTTTCTCTAACAAAAGATTAGATTTGTATTTGCTTGAGTTTTACATAAATGGAATTATACAATATATTCTCTTGGCTGTTTGTGCATTTGCATTCATCCATGTTATTGCATACATCAGTGCTTTTTTCCCTATGATTACTGGGTAATATTCCATTGGCAGTTTCTTAAAAAGTTAAAATACAACAACCATACAACTCAACCACTGCAAGATATTTACTTGATAAAAATGAAAGCATATATCCATGTAAACACTCTTTTTAAAATGGATGTTCATAGCAACATCATTCTTAATGCCCCCAAAAAGAAACTAATACAATACCCATCAGCAGGTAAGTGGATACAATAGTTGTGGTAGATAAATATATACAATGGAATAATATTAAGCAATAAAAGAATGATCTGTTGATAACCCACAACAACTTGGATAAACAGCTTGGTTAACATGCAGACTACATCCCAGATAAGAATTCATAAGTGATCTATACTTACCTTTAACTGTTGATTGTGTTTGAGACTTGGATTACTTCAAAGATTTCTCTCTTTTGTTCACTAGTAGAAAAGAAAAAAAAAGAAAAAAAGAAAAGGTCAGCAGACATATTCTCAAATCTTCCAATTGAACATAAGAATAAAGTCACTACACTGGAACTAGATTCCGCACACTGATGATAGACCAATCTCAGTTACTGACATAAAAAGCATTTGAAAAGATAGTCTGACATACAGTTGTTAAACCATCTACCTTGGCATATTCTGCTCTCTTATCGTGAATTAGAATATATCTATGTTGTGATCAAAGATATCCAGAATTAGATAGATTAGCATAGCCCTATGCTATGAAAAGAAATGTATTGGGCTTACTGGAGGCTTGAGATTGAAAGATAGTGAATATGTATTCGGTACTTCCATCTTGCCAAGAGAAAAAAGAAGTACTGGAGCAGAGGCTAGTTTGTATTAGGGTGTTAGAGAGTCACAGTCTTCAGTCCTCAATTTAGAGGACTTGCAGAAGGGGAAAAATAAAATGGGACCCCTAGGAAAGTGTAACTCCTGCCAAGAACTTGAGATGTGGAGATGTTAACATCCTTTCATATGCGATGCTCACACACACACACACACACACACACACACACACACATACATCTTTTGAAACAAAATAACTTACCAGTTGTGTAGAAATGATATATATTTATTAAAAATTTTCTAACTGTGCATCATAGTATAAAATACAGAAGCAAAAATATAACAAGCTGACAATACTAAAATAAACATTACTTTAAATAATATGTATTTATAAAAACATAATGATAATAAAATATACTATATATAATACAAAAAATGAGCTCATGGTTTTTTATATATGTGTGTGTGAATATATATATATACACACACAGTATTACATTAGATTTTAATTTAACAAAAAAAATTTTACTGGAATTGAAGAAGTAACTAAATTTCAATTATGTGTGTCCTCATTACAAAATTTCTTGTCTAAAAAAAAGTCCTCTCAACATATATGGAAAAGAGAAAGTAAAATAAAGTAAAAACTTTAAATGTTCTGAGACATTTCTTTAATTATATATTTCAACCTAAGATAGTATTTATGGACTCTTAGACACACACACACACACACACACACACACACATACACACACACAAAGACATTTAACTTCTTGTCCTCCTTTTGTCTATGAATCCCATTTATGTAATCTTATAGCTGTACAATTATCATAGTTGTAGCCTTAGCTCTAATCAATAACATGTCCTTTGCTCATTTTATGATGGCTTCTCTATTTCCTTCTTCTTTACTTTGATTGTTTCCTGAGTTGATTGTATTTACCCGTTACTATTTTTTTTTCTAAGAAGGCCAAACAGATTTTGTATTCTCTTTATTACTTGTAGGATACAGGCTTAATTCTATTTTACAAAATTGTAGCTGGATTGGGAAAAAGGAAGGAATGCATGCTAAATATGCATATACCTAAGATATCCTGTACAAATTGGTGAATGCATCTTGGAAATGTTCTTGATTTTTTGACAATTGGCACTTGATACTTATAGATATTCGCTTAATTCAATTTTGAACACATACTTTCTAGGAAATCAAGGTGTTCACACACATAAAGAAAGACACGTGGATCTCTTTCATGCAAGTACAATAAAATCTATTATGGGTGTATTCTTAAGCAAAAACTTCGGGCAGTGAGATATTTCTGTATTTCCCTATTTTAAAAGTATGATATAAAAAAAACTCCACTAAAATGAGACAATATCCAATTAAAATTTAATTTTACCACATTGCTAACTTAAGGGTTATCAAAATAATATTTTAGGAATTTATAAATAATGTATTTGTTACTAATTAGCAGCTTCTACATTCCTTTCTCAACTTCTGTTGAACAAGTATCCTCAGACCTTTTGTCAAATTTGAAATTGTAGATTTAGTTGTGAGAGAAAAAAGTAGTCAATTATTGAGATTTCTTTTATCAGATACTCAGGATTCTTTAAATAGTCTCATTGGACAGAAAAAAATTATTTATTCTCATGCCAATTATAAGAATGGTATGTGGTTCTTATTTCCAGGAGGGTCAGTCTTTCACCAGAAGAATCTGTGAGTTTTTGGCAGGTCAGTAAACTGTAACCAAAACAGGACGGTCAGGAACTTGGGTTGATGATATACACAGAGAAGAGCTGTCAGTCAATCTGTTATTCTGTAACATTTTAGCATTTACATTTTCTGAGCTATGAGAAAAAAAAATACCTGAAAATGATTTCGACTATGTACTTCTTTTTATAATAATGATATCAATGAATGACTATGCATATTAAGTGAATATGGGCTGCAGGATTCACACTTTACAAACCTTCTTAGGACCAGTGATCCACTCACCAGGGTGAGCAGGGAGTTGTCTTTTAAAACAAAGAGTCAAATCATATTTTTTGATAAAATCATCAGGGGAGATATAATTAGTACTTTCAGAGAAAAATCTGGGCTATAGAGGCAATATATGTCTAGTCAAGTAACTGGAGTGATAAAGCTATACCAGAAAATTGGGCATTTACTTTAACCAAGTAAGGCCATACAGAAAATGCATTAACTCATTATTTGTCTCTCATATCACATCTAAATGTGTGGTAAAAAGAATAAATATGATAGGCATTCAGAAAAGGAAAACATCTTTATGGGCAACATTCTGGAGTTTTTATTGAGAAGTGAGATTTCGAAGTTATAATCTCTGCTTCAACAATGCTAGTTTTGCTTCCAAAATACTATTTAGTCTCTGTGTGATTTTCAGTTTAAACATCTCTAA
Source organism: Avahi laniger (assembly GCA_963575035.1). Lineage (NCBI taxonomy): Eukaryota > Metazoa > Chordata > Mammalia > Primates > Indriidae > Avahi > Avahi laniger. Next base: position 4,735 of record CAUYSK010012370.1, read on the forward strand.
AATTAAGATATTGTCTGCCACAATTGTTTTTTGTTAAAAACTAAATTATTGCAAATATAAAATGAATGCATATAAACTGTAAGAAAAATATATTTTCTAAGAAATAACTAGAAAAAAAGTCCTAAATCCATAGTTTTGTATTCCATGGTTTTTGATACTTGTTTTTGCCTTTTCTGTTCAATACCACAGATCCCTAAGACAATTAGGCATAGACAATGGCATGACTACATTTTAACACATATGATCTCTCTGTTATCAAGATGCATATAAAACTAGAGAAGACTCTAATTCTGTTTTCAGAGAGTGTCTGCACATTGGAACAGAGTGGTTTATGCAAATGATGAGTACTTTCATCCACATATGTATGTTTTTTAATATAATCAAATATTATTCTAGTTTATAAATACCTCCTGAATGTGGCCTTTGTACAAAAATATCCCCAAAGTCTAATCATCCTAGATTCAGTGGATAAATTCGATTTGTGATCAGACACTAGAATCCACACAACTGTTGAATCTCCCCAAGTCTGAATAACTAATAAGAGAGAGAAAAAGACAGTTTATCTCTAACCGTATACAATCCGATATCCTTTAGGTGCTCTTGGTTATTCAACTCAGGAGAGTATTTCCCCATTTTATAGTCATCTGCTGATCCCTGAGTCCTGAACTCTCCTCATTTATTGGTTTATCACTTATTGGTTTGCTGTTACTCACTTTCGTACTACTTTTGACAGTATTGTTTGTGTTTTCACATACACCTAAATGATCCTTCCATTTTCTTGAACTTGTCCTCAGCCTTCCTCCAATCACTGAATAACACAATCATACTCTAAATTCTAACCATTATCATGAATTAAAAACCTTCCAAATTTCAATTGCAAGTATTCATGCTTTGGTTCCCCCTTAGCCACTTGCTTTTCAGCTGAATCCCTCTAGTACCCTCACTGAAACAATACTGAGACCCCACTGGGACCTTGGTCCCTCAGGGTTCCACCTTTTCCACTTCCTTTCCCTCTCATGTCCTTACCTCCTTTCTTATCCGATGCAAATCCCAGGATATGTTATAATCACTTACTGCCATGTACCATGCATTAAATATTTTCTGTTTTCTTATTTTTTTGTAATTGCAGGGGGGGGCAACCATGGATTTCAACATTTTATTTCCTCTGCACGTGATCATATCTTGACAAAAACACCACTCAGAACTCTCTCGAATTGCCATAAATTAATGTTTGCTAATCCCATTAGGCGCCCTGTGGGCTACCTGGCAATTATGTAGTAGTAGCCTTTCCTGTAGTTCCCTTTCACACACTATCCTAAGAAAAATATTTCAAGCTTATTCCTCTTTCCTTAAACCTCCAGCAACACTCCTTCCCACCCCCACCGCCCAGTCCTCATTCTCATCTCATGGCCATGTTTTCTTGTGAAAAATTTGACACCATCAGAAGCAAATATACACAAGCTTCTAGCACTACACCCAACTGAATGTGAAACTTTATGATACATCCTCTCCCAGGGTATTCTAGATCAGAACAGCATGCTCCTCGATAAGACAAAGTTTGTGTAAGTGTGTGACACTCTCCTCACCCACCCCTTGCTGGCCATTCCTCCAGCAATATACCTTTTCTCTCTTATCATTCTTCTTTTTCTATATCAAATCATTTATATGCTGTCAATTGTACTATCTTCAAAGAAAACAAACAAAAAAAACCTTTCAACCTGGCTTCCATTTTCAATGTTGGCGCCATTTCTCTTTTCCTTTTCAGTAAAATTACTGGAAGTTTGTCTATATTTGCTCTGTTCTTTTCTTTGCATCATACTAATCAGGCTTCCACTGCTGCCACTCCACTAAAATTGCCCTTGTCAAGAGCAGAAGTTATGCTTGATAAATGTAATGATTAATTCTCAGTTCTCATCCTAATTTTACTGTCAGTGATACTTGATACTGAGGGACTGCAGACCCCAATTGGTCACACCCTCATCCTCCTGGATACACATTGTTCCACTTGATCTTCAGGATCTTGTGCTCTTCTGATGTCTCTCTACTCTGATAGAAAGCTCTCTTCTTATTTCATTTTCAGGATTCTTTCTTTGTACATAACAAATTAATCTTGACATTCTGCCAAGTATCAGTGCTTGAGGGATTTTTATCTAGTTCATATCCACTCACTTTCTCAGTGATCTCATTCAGTCTTACTTTTTCAAATACCACATTTAAGACTTCAGCTTTCACATTTTTATCTCCACCCTGTATTGCCATTCTTTAAATCCACCTACCTGCTTCAGATCTTTTGACTTCCTAGCAGGCATTCCCAGTTTAACAGAAATAATCTTCAATTCCTGTTGTTCGTTGCTTCCTGAGCAGTCTTCCATGTCACGTCTTCCGCAGCTTGTCTTTCAACCCTGCCTTAGTAACACCGCCCTCTTTGCAGTTTGCTGTGACATAAGCAAGCAAGCAAACATACTTGGCTTGCTTCTATGCCAGGGGCTTTGCCTGAGTGTTTCCTCCATTGGTGTTGATCATAATCCCAAAAGACAAAAGTCCTAAACAACATAGTCCTGAATGCTGAAATCCTAAAAGGTCAAAATCCCTGAAGCCTAAAATCCCTAACATTTAAAATCCTCAAAATCATAATCCAAAATGATTAAATCTCAAATGTTGAAATCCTGGAAGCTGAATTCTGGAAATGCGTTTTTGGTTGTGCACAGGATATTTGCATCATGTTACCTGTAGCACCTTTAGTGAAACTATTACCTTGTCTTTATTTGCATTTGGTGGAAAATTTAGATGAGTGGATTGGCCACCCTACTCAGCAACTACAAAAACTTTAGCTTATGAATATGTCGTTTGTCTGCATTGACATTCCTTCCAGATAATGACATTCCAGGAGTTTTTAATGAATTAAAGCTGTATTTGCCTGAAAAAGCCAGTGAAATAACTGACTGGTTTGAAAATAATTATGTGCACAGTAGGATAAGAAGACACTTATACAATAGTTCAATCACCAACCACCAACATTGTTTCCTACAAATTTGTGGTCTGTATAGGGGTATGTGCAAAATAGAGTCATATGTATATAAAACAACATAGTAACATGGCACAGAAGTTGGGAAAATTTAATATGGAATGTTCTTGTCTTTATATATTAAATTATAGAAGAATTTCAAAAAGAACAGTACCACGTAGAAAACAAATGTGAACATATTCTCCAAGGAGAGCCATACCCTAAAACATAAAAAGTATTACAATGCAATACTTCAAAATATGATTAATGATGGTGAAAGTCAGCCAGCTATTATGGACTACCATCATTCAATTGCCCATAATATATCCCTATTAATCTTTTTCTTATGCTGAATTTTCCTTTCAGTTTCCTCAAGGTTTTTTGTTTGTTTAGTTTTTTCCCATGATTTTAAATTGTCAGTATTATTTTTTTACAGTTCTCTGTGCTGTGTATTTTATCTTCACATCATTTCCCATACTTGATGTATAAATTGCATAAAGACTTTTAAACAATTCTAACTCATTTCATACACTTTTTGCAAATTTGACTTTATTAGCATACATTATCACAGCATTGACTTTATGTGTAATTAATTGTGCAAGTATTTAAAGATGTTGAAACTTCCTCAATAAATAGATGTCCTTTTTGTACATCTGCATTTGTGAAAGATAAAATTCTTTGACATTTTGGTTCTTTGGGCAACTGCATATTTTGTAGTGACCCATTGCTACTTTTGATCCATCTCACCAAAAGACTTAGATTTTCCTTCATAGTATTTCAGATGACCACAATTATAAAGCTGGGTGTACACAATTACCAACAGTGGTGATATACACTTATAGTTTTGACCTATTTTTTTATGAATGTGTTCTGTCTGCTCATAACTGTTATACTAGTGTGATTGCCATTAGTATGTGTTTATACTTACAAAATATGTATGTCATTATTGTCTAGTTTGTTATATGAAATGCTCTATGAAGCGCTACGTTGTGTTTTTATGTTTCTCAAATAAATTCCCTTTTAAACATGTAAATATATGTCTTTTAAATTTTAAATAATAATTTATTTATTTTATTATTCCAGAATTATATTTTTTGGATTTTGATCTTTTGAAATTATGATTTTCAGGATTTTAGACTTTAGGAATTTTGATCTTTTGGAATTTCAACATTAGATATTATGGCCTTTGGGATCGTGTGGCTCAGGATTATGGCTCAAGCTTCCTCTCCATAAATCGTTTATATAACTCATTCCTTCTTCTTAATTTAGTCTTTGTAAAAATCTCAGTTTTAAAATTAGGCCTCAGACCGTGCTATTTAAAATTGATCTCTTCATTCTGACATTCTCTATATTTCTCTTCTCCTTTATATTTTCCATAACTCTTATCAACCTCTACCATAAGATGTGTTGTACCTATACATCTCGTTTATTGTCTGTTGCTCCTAAATAGAATATAAATCTCCAGAAGGTAAGGATATGTATCTGTTTTTTCCAACATCATTTCTTTAGCCAACAATAGGTACTTAATAAATATCTGTTGAAAAATTGAATAACTATCCACTGTTCTAGTGATGGGGATGTATCAGTGAATATATTAGATGAAGTCTCAGTCCTCAGAAAGCTTACATGCTAGCATCAAGAACTAAATTGTAGGTCGTCACAGGCATTGTGATATCATGAATAGAAGTATAGTTTTGTACCTTTTAAATAAGAAAAATGATTAATATAATTTAAAGATCATAATCAAGTCCTTGTAAATCATGAACATTCATAGCAAGTAAGTGGATAATAAATATTATATAGGTCATAACACACATAAGAACTGTTAATCCTGATGAATCCTGTTACTTCTTCCAGAAGAACAATGTTCCCAAATCATTTGCTGATGATTTCATTCTCCAATGAGCTTTTGCTTCTCTAGCTTTTGCTGATTTTATTATCTATATGACTCCACTAACATGTGTAGCCTTACATTTTAAGTTATATAATGTGTTTAAGTGCTGTATATCCCCAAAAATAATAAATTTCTAAAATGCAATTACCTTCATTTTTGTTTGTCCCATAATATTTAACTCTACAAGTAATAGCCAATATTAATTAACACATTTTCATTTAATTCGTGAATAGTAGGAATAAAAAATAAGTTGTAGTAGACTATAATAATCAAGGTTCTTTAAGAGTGGTAGAAATATTAATAGTAGAAGGTTATAGAATATGAAATTTGTTACAGACATTTGATGCTATACGATTGTGGAACAGTTTATGTCCAGTAGTTGCTTCTGTGTCTGATCCTGAGCCTGAAGTCAGCAGGTCAGGCAATAGACAAAAGAAAAAAAAGCACGTGAAATAAATAAGAGAACAGGCAAAGTGGTATCCATGAGGATGAGCTTGAATCCTCTAATCCTCTAGGTATATCACTATCTCCAAGGCTCCAAGTTTGACGATGTAGGTGATTCATAGAATTATGTGCCCTCTGCTGAGTTAAACATATACATTATCCATATGTTAGAAGAACTGAAAGAAGAGGTTCAGGACAAGCTAAAAAAGCTGCAGCTTTAGGTTCTGCTCCACATCAATGTGGCGAACCAACAGATTTAAAACAACATATGAGAACTGCAAAAGTGCCTAACCTTACACTGACGTTCTAAGGAGAAACATGTCTGCTACTTCCGCCTGACAAATGTAAAAAAATTCCCTTTGGGCCAAGCCTACACTAAGAGCATAATGAGAAGTGATTTAGCGCAACATTTTTCTAATTTAGAGAAGTCGATATAGTACAAAGTCACCACAATTCGTCTGTGATCAACTTGGCTCATACTTATACCTCTTTTGACTATATATTACTATTGAATATGGTCAATAGCTCTTACTACCACCTAACACTTTCTTGTTCATTTTGTACAATGCAAATTGTATTAACTCTCTCAGTAAAAAAAAGAATAAACTGTATCTGTATTTGAGTACTGCCCACTTCTCTTCTTATTAAGTTGCATTCTGTAACTTAAACTCTACTATGTAAGATCAACTGCTATTAATACATCTTATGTCACATAATGGGATATGGGAGAGGGAACTGTAATAAATTATAAATATGTACACAAATGCATTCCCTTGAAATAATAAAAATCTCATAAAGATTTTATTCCTTATTTCTGAAACTGTTTTGTGGTTGCAGTAGTCATTTACATAAATATCTTATTCTACCATCCATTCCATATTCCTTTTGTCCTCAATAAGTACTCCAGTTGTATTTTTGTACCTTGTACAGTGACCCAAACTTTCATTTCTAATGACGAGTGCTAATAGTAGTCCTACTTGTATTGGTTTGTTCTGGTTTTCCATTCACTTTAATCATAGCACATGAATGTGCTAAAAAGCATTCCAAGAAATCTCCTACATTCCAGGCTTATTCCTCCTTACCCCAAAGGTGTTACTATACCTTATTTCTTCTTGGTAATCACAACCAATCACCCATGCCATTAGAATAACCATCTCTGTCTGTTGATCCACTGGCATGTAGTGACCCAAAGTAGACAAATAGTATAGACTTACTCTGCAGTTAAATGGAGTCATTATTGTGTCCCCTGGTGCAAATATTCCCCCTTTGGGAACTAAGACTTCTAAACATTCAGAGCCCAAGTAGAAGGGAGAGAGAATGTTTTCTAGGCATAATAGTGAAATAAGCTCACTTCATTTCTAGTCCTTAATTCCTGAGTCCATAAATTCTGTCTATAAGGGATAGGTAACTGTATAATAATGATTATATTAGACCAACTATAGGCCTGTAAGGTGCCATAACTGAGTTTTAAATAGCCATTTCTATCGGACCAATGATTCAAGGTGATGGGAAGTGTAATGAGGACAGTGAGTTTGATAAGTTTTATCTCCTTGTTCAAATTCAGTAAGATTAGTTACTTGGTCAGAAACATTGCCCTGTATAATACCATAATGATGAACATATTATCTATTTTTATGTAAAAAATATGATAAACTTAGTGACTTCAAATGGAAAACATTGCCTTTCAGTTCAGAATACCAGTCATGGCTTATCTGGATCCTCTCTGCATTGAGAAAATAATATATATTAATATATATATATGTATATATATAATATATATACACACACACATATAGTTGCACAAAATTAAATAAGTTTATATTTTGACATTGATGAGAATTCAAACCACTAATTTATGCCATAATGTAATATTTCAGGGAAAACGAAAGACCAAAAGCTCAGCTGCAAGTTACTGACCATATGGTATATTTAACATTTTCCTTTTTTGTCAGAATTCAAAGTTAAATGCTGCTGAAAAGTTTTCTCTATGAAAGAATATTCTACAGAAACAGTCTCCAGGAAATCTAATTTCTGATGTTTTATTTAAACAAATAACCCTGTAAATGGAAATGTTTTATTTTTCTTTGAAAACTTTAGGGAAATTTGGTGATTTTGTGAAATTACAAATTTTTTAGGCCATTACATTTCCTCTAATCTTTCATGCAATGATGTACAATTATGAAAAAGAAAATTAAAGGTTTATTTAAATATTCCAATATTTTCACTCAAACTGCTTCTCTTTAAATCAACTGATGATGTCTATCCTTTAAGTAAATAAATAAAAAATACAATAAAAAGGTGTTTTTTGCCCTCCCCTCTGAGAATTGCTTTCAATGATACTATATGAAAGTATATGAGGTAAAAATAATGTAGAATTATGGTGAGAAGATATTAAAATAAACAGGATAAAAATATAATTATTAGCTGTTTCTTCTGACTAGTTTACAGAACCCAGTCGATATTTTCATAACACCTGAATTCTTGGGATATTTTAACCAACAAAACTGGTCTTAATAAAAGTCATTTAATTAAGATGTTTGGCACATTCAGTAGATTATTTTATTCACCTGATATACTTTATATTTTGGAAATTTGGAAAGTACTAAACTCAAGTTAATCTGTAAACAACTAACGGGCCTTAAAATTTAAAATTAGTTTAGAAATTTTAATTAGTGGCCACTCATTATACTGCAGGGGTTTGCTTTTCACGGTAGTGTTCTTAGTTGCATGTTTTTCTCCAAAAGTAGTCACTAAGAATGTGCTCTTTGCTCCTTAGCATCTGAGGCCTGCCTTTTTTTTTTCCCAATCTGAAAATCTCTAAGGAGCAAGCAGTTTACTTTGTGCCTCTGTACCCTGGACACAGATATTTAATCTATTTATCACTGTGGAGCTTTCACTGAAGGAATAAGCTGTACTGGATTGTATCGCAGAGTAGAGAGCCATGGTTTGAAACACCTTGATGCTATTATGTGCCACTGGATGAAAGCATCTCCAAATGGGATAGCGGAGGATCCTGTAAGGCCAGAGAAAGATGAGAAGAAAGAGCACAAGCAATTGAATTGCTTTTAACAAATAATGAACATTCCTGCTGGTGAAGAAAAATAGGAAAAAAGGAATATTGAGGTTAAAACTAAAATTCAAACAGAAAAATGGATATTTGAAATATCATATTAGCTCATTTGGAAATTTAAAATCCTAAATATTAATTATTATGATTCAACAGAATTTTCTTATCTTTTTCCTTTAATATATAATATTAGTGGGAGTTTCTTCATGAAACCAGATATATTGAATCCCTTTCATGTTCCTTCTTAAAAAAAAAGTTATGTATGTTTCCATCATTTGTATGATATAATTTCAAGATGAAGCTGCTGGTGGAAATTGTCTGGGCAGGAAATCTTTCTAGAAGGATCAAAAGAGGATGGTATATAATTATTATAGTGTGTCCAAGATCAAAGTATACCCTGTGTTTTATATAAATATTGTTGTTACCATATGTTCCTTCCCTGGTGCTGAGAATTCACTGGTGCAACAACAGGCATAACTTGATTTTGTTTTATTCAATATAAAAAATATCTGGTTGTATAGGAAAGACAAGGAAAGCATTTGAATTAAAAGAGAAGCTCACATTTACTGATTCTTCATTCACTTTTTGCAGAAATCTCTGATCTCTGCTTAAATGACAGCAGCATGACATTAAATATTTCTTCATAAACGTTGCTTTCTCTTTGTTTTCTAGAATCAGACACAATACTACACTTATATTAGCATGAATTTGACAAAGTTGCATTTTAGTAAACAATCCATCTTCTTTTCTTGGATATTTTGACCTCGCGTCTCTTATATTTGATACATAGAACTTATGTAACATTAGTTTGTCTCAGAGTGGGGAATAAGCAAGTAATATCCATTGCAGGTGGCAGGGAAAGAAGTCAAAAGAACTCAAATCTATCAAAAAATTCTTGTGGCATAAAACTGGGTTCTGGATTTAGTGCACAGAATTATAGAAGTATCATATGAATTCTTCAAGAATCTTTATTTCTAATGGTAAAAAAAATGAAATTATCATATTTTGTCTTCTCATCTCTACTCACACTGTTATTACTCACTCATAGTAGGGAGATGTACAGCCATGCTCTGGGTAACCATATTTTAGTCAATGACAGACTGCATATATGTCGATGGTCCCATAAGATCATAATGGAACTGCCCTATACAGATATACCATTTATCATCTTTTATACCATAATTGTAGTGTACCTTTTCCATATTTAGGCATTTTTGGATACAGATACTTACCATTGTGTTACAATTGCCTACAGTATTCAGTACTATAACGTGTTGTACAGATTTGTAACCTAGGGGCAACAGGCTATACCTGATATCCTAAGTATGTAGTAGTCTATATCATCTAGGTTTGTGTAAATACACTCTGTGATGTTTGCATAAACACAAAATTGCCTAACACATTTCTCGGAATGTATCCTCCTCTTTAAACAATAATGTCGACATTTGTGTAGAACTGGAAGGAGATCTAAACTAAAGAAGATAATGAAATATCACAATGGAAGATTTTATTAGTTTTAACTCTTATTATTGTCTATTAATTTTCTATACTTGAGTTCTCCTAGTACCAACTAGAAGAACATTGGTTTTCATCATCTTTAGATACCTTGGCCTTAGGGTTTTAGAGGCAAAAATTACTAGCAATTTTATGGAGTAGTTATGGGATTAGATTGTTATGGGATTAGAAATAGAAAACAGCTAAGGGATGGAGGTTTTATCAATACTATATTTATAATTATTTGTAAATATAGTATTTATAATTATTTGTAAATATAGTATTGTATATATAGTATTATATATACATAGTATAATATAGTATTGATAAAACAATCTAAAAGTTTAACATCTTTATTTTAAAATGTCTTTTAGCTAAATGTCCCCTAGTTATGGATATCTCAAAACTTCTCTATAAGTGTGTCTTCGTAAACCTATCATATTTCTATTGCAATGGGTTGAAATGAACACCAAAGAAGTCATATGACTGTGTAAAGAGGAGAATGTGATTGTCTTAGATACTTGTTAAGGTCCTAGTAGAAATGGGAATTAATTTATATATTTAGGAAAAGGAGACTATTACCACATATAAGGCTGCGAGTTACTTCATCTGAGTAAATTATCAGCTTCTTTGCACCAGTAACTAAATGGGGTCTCATCTCCAGTTCTGAGCTGGCTGCAGATTGACAGTGTTACTAGAAGGGAAGGAATAATAAGAAAAGAGTGAAAAGCATAACACAGAGTGGTGGTACAGAAGGTATCTCAGTATGGGAAAAAAAAAAAAACATGCCTATTTCTTTCATACCTTTTGTGAGTATCATACATGGGTCAGAGTTTGGGTCAAATATCTGCCTACCTTCCTTTAATTGTTCCAATCTACAATTCTTTGTTTCTATCATACTCTATTGTTTTTTCAAGTATTTAGTTTTTTTTGTAATCATTCTTCTCTCCTCCCAATTTCAATTGCTTGTTAACAATTCTATGCAGGAGTTACTAATGTTTCTTTATTTTTTAAAGTAAAATAAATGGAAACATTGTTTGTATTTTGAGAAGGAATATTATTTTTACCTTTACTTCTGTCCCTAACTGTCTTTGTGACATTTTACAAAAGAAGAATTTTTATGGGTACATGCAACCGTGTTTGGTATTTGGTTCAGATCTTGTAATATCTGGTGGACCGATTTGCTGCAAACATTGACAGTCACAATTATCTCCCTTCAGCTTCTATTTTTCAGT
>CAUYSK010012371.1:0-15569 GCA_963575035.1 Avahi laniger
GGGTGCAGTGAGGGGGACTGTTCTTCCTGATGAAGTATGCTGTGCTGAACAAATCCAAGAAACTTTGGAGAACATTATATCCTCCTGACAACCCAAATGTGATAAATATATCAAGATTTAGTGTCCCTTTATTAGTTTCTCTTACAAGAGAATACCACAGCTGCCAAATCTGAATCATTACCCTCATTTTTCCTGATATAATCAGTATGAAAATGGTGACTACTTGGATATTGCCTCCATGTGAGCTTTTCTAACTGAATAAGGTAAGATCAACCTTACTGTATCACTCACTGATTAGAGTTCTGATGAATGCTGCTTCTTTTATTTCCATTCCCAGGTTGAGATAATGCATATGCTCTTGAATTACTGGGCCTGGCACCTGCCTCTGTATTAGACCTTTCTAATATGTTTTCCAAGAGTTTGGGGAGCCCATAGCCTTTTGGGAAAGTTTAATTACTACTGGAGTCTACCCTTTCATCCATCATTTATTTCCTACAACTTTAGACTAAAAGAAAAAAAAAAAAACCCAAAGCTGTATAGTGCGTGAATTTTCAGTATATTGAACAATGTCCTGGTCCAAAACAGCATTGGGCCAGCAGTTCTGAATACAGACACTTTGCATTTTTACTGGAACATTTTTAAAGAAAGAAGACAGAAAAACATTGAAAATTCACCACCCCTCAAAATTGAACTGACAGTCTTTTGCTGTTATCGGAAAAGATTTGGCATTAAGTATAAAGGCAATTGAGCTGGGTTGAGAAAATTTTAGGTGGCTCTCCTGTTGTTCACTTCTCTGAGAGGAGCAATCTGGTCCCCTGGAAATAAAATGGCTAAAAAATATCTTTCCCAGAGACATAGGAAATGTATCAGAGACAAATCAGACTCTTGTCCACTGCCAGAGCAGTATTTTTCTAATGAACAGATTACTGTCCCCTCCCAGAGCCACGAATATTACTTTTCTCTTATGCTTATTACAATACTGCACTTACTTGACAAAGAGTAGGAGGCAGATCAGGAAATGCAGGCTGAGTGATTGCAGAGGATATGCTATGAAAAGTACACTTTCCGTAAATAAGGCACTCAGAGTCTTTCTCTAAGTCAAGTATTTTATGACAGCAAGTAATACATACACAATTCTAACTAAAAAAAGGCAGAATTTATTATTATATATCAGAGGTTGACAACCTATGGCCTGAAGCTACTGCATATTCTTATAAATAAAGTTTTATTGCAACAAAGTCATACACATTCCTTTAGGTATTATCTATTACTCTGTTCATACTACAACAGCTGAGTTGAGTAATTGAAACAGAGACCATCTGGCCCTCAAAACCTAAAATATTTATGATCTGGTCATTTACAGAAAATTCTCATCGTCTCCCTTCCTCCTTCTTATGTAATTAAATTATCCAGAGATGATTCTAAATTCAGGATATATAGAGCTTAAGGCCTCGCTCTCACTCTTTCTCTCTCCATCAATCTCTCTCTTATTCTTCTTTTTCTCTCTCATTCTTTCTCCCTCAGTCTTTCAGCACTATATTCTGTTAGGTTCATTTCTAGATAGGCTTTCTCTAAACAATGACAAAAAATTATCACTGGTAGTTTAAGATTTTATTGTCATGTTAACATTACCTGTGAAAGCAAAACATCTTTCAGATATGTTGGAGCAGAAGCCCATGGAAGCTTCTGGCCTGAATAGCTAATGTTCTCATTCCTGAACTATTTATGGAGGCCAATGAGATCAAGTAGTGAGACTGGGCAAGCCTGCCTTACATATTCTCTGGTCAGGGACATGAGCCAGTAAGGTTAATGCCCCATACATTGAACATGACTATAATTGACTTATGGAAGAGTGGGAGACCAAGGAGAGTTGGGGCAGATACAAAATATGTCCACATCAATGATGGTAAGGAGAAAAGGAAAAGAGCTCGTACCCCACTGTGTTTAGGTTTGTAGATTTTGCTTGCTCCATAAAGAGTTAAAGTGATAACCCTGGTGCTTAAGTCCCTCAAATCATTCAATACTCCAGTTGAATGGACATTTGGTACTATTATAGCAATTGGACCGACTGGCCCTCCTGTTATTACTCTAAGAGAAGATTTAAACCAGGATCAAAATAAACAATATAAGATTTTTTTTAAAAAGTTTTTCACATATTCTATGTATTGACAGGTCTAAAGTCTGAATTTTTTTTTTGCTGATTTAATATAGTCATGTAAAAAATTGTTATTGAGTTCTGATTATGACTGAGTCATGCCCTATTTTTAGGTGCTGCTATAAGAAGGTGAGAAGACACTAAAAACAAGCTTTATGACTATAGACAAATTCTCGGGAAATTTATAATGGCTTCTAATTGTTTAAGGACAATAAAGTGCCCTGTGAATTCTCTGGTAAAGAGAAAGATATCTATTCTGAAGTCTGGAAGTAAGAGCATGTTTCCGCTTGAATGTATCCCCTCCAAAATTCACGTGATACTTAATCCCCATTGTGGTGATGTTAAAAGATGAGGCCTTTTGGGAAGTGATTAAGATAGAAAGGCTCCATTCTCGTGAATGGATTAGTGCCTCATAAAAGGGCTTGATGGAACTAGATTAGGCCCTTTTGTCCTTCTGCCATCCACCTCCTGAGGACATAGCATTTGTCCTCTCAAGAGGATGCAGCAATATGGCACCATCTTGCAAGCAGAAAAAGAGGCCCTCTCTAGACACTGAATCTGCCTATGCCTTGATCTTAGAATTCTCAGTCTCCAGAACTATGGGAAGCAAATTTCTGTTGTTTATAAACTATTCAATCTTTGGTATTTTGTAATAGGGGCACAAATAGATTAAAACTGAACATATCTCTGATTCAGTAGAAAATTTTAGAAATTTGTATGCCATCATAACAGTATACTATGTGAATATCCTAAATAGATAAATTACTTCATGGACCCAATGGATTAAGGTAAAATAATCTAGTATGAAAAGACAATGGGAGGAGAAGTAGAAATGAAAAAATAGATCATTGACATAAGAAATATTAATATACTATTTAAAAGAATGTGCTTTAGAGTATCATAAGCCTTGCTTCACTTACAGGATTTTGTATTATTGAACATCGCAGAGTTACCAAACATATAGTAACAAAGTCATCATTTTTAATGGCTAACTTTAAATTGTATATATATATATATAGAGAGAGAGAGAGAGAATGTAACAAAAGACAAAATACAACAGAAAGAGAAATAAATCGTGAATAAACAAAATATTTAAGACTGTAGTCACAAATAATAACAAATATATTAATTATCAAAAGAAGTATTAATTAATTAAAATTTACTTATAAAGATACCAATTCTCAAATTGGGGGAGAAAAGTAAATCTAAGAGGGATATTATTTAAAGAGGTGACAGAATGGATAAAAATAAGGTAAATGAATGATATTCTCTAGGTAGTACTAAAGAAAATAAAAATAAAGTGGCAATATTATTTTTAGATGAAGTAAAATCTAAAGCAATTTACATTAACGTACAATGAGAAGAGTCTATTTGTTATATACATTTATATTTTATATATAAAATTCACACAATTTTATGTACCAATCTTTATATCGACAAAATATATGTTTTTAAAAAAACTGTTTAAAGTAGAATGAGATACTGAGAAATTCAATCTGTATAAAGCCTCAAACATACCTCTATCAGCATTAGACATAAAGTAAATGCAACAAATCCTCAATATGGAAATAAATAATTAATACAGTAATTAAACAAGAGTGAAAAGTTTCTAGATGTGATGAAATACATGGCACTGGATATAATTGTTCGCTATAAACAACTGAACTGGACTAAGTTTGCATGAAAGTATTTTCAACTATTGGATAACAAGCGGCATAGCACTGTGATCCTGGGTGGAGGGAATCAAATGAAAGGAGCACCTCAGCTTTCTCTCGGGCAGAAATTGTCAAATCATAGGGGAACCCACAACATTTCCAAAGGGAGGGAGAACTTACTCTGAGCTTAGTGATTCTACTGAGTTGAAGAGATGGAGGTTGGCATTCAGGAAAGCTGAGGCAGCTGGATATTGTGAGACAGAGGTGTAGAAAGGGTAGGGTACTCAGAGAAAGGCCTCTAAAAGTGAGCGTGAAGTCCTATTGAATTTTTGCTAAGTACTCTGCCATGGATATGTAGAGGGCAACTTCACAAAGCTGGTCAAAGAATGTCCAAAAGTGATAAAGTTGGTGAAAAAATGAATGCTTTCACGTTAAGACTGAATTATACAAGGCTTTCTGACAGAGTCTATTAAAGCTGTATGTGAGTCCTAACCTGGCCATAAGACAAGAATAAAAATAAATGAAATAGTAACAGAAAGAAAGGAGATTATTTCATAACAGAGAGAATATTGACAGTGGTTAAAGTATAAATACAAATCTAAAAGTATATTATATACCTATAATTATAATTTTAATTTTTAATACTCTACTATCAGTAATTGGTAGAGCAAACATTCAATTAAGGTTTCAGAAGATCTGAACAGCATTATTTAAAAAAATTACCCCATTGATACTTATACAACACTAAATTCAATAAGCAAAATACACATTCTCTTGTGGAGTGCATGGAAGAATCCCAAGGTAAACCACGCACTGCTTCTTCAAAATTAAAAGAAATCTTAATAAATTTCAAAATAATAAAATAATGTACGGTATGTTTTATGTTGATAACAAATATTTTAAAATGTACTAACGTGTTTTAAATAGCCAGTGGGTCCAATAACAAATTATAAGAAAAATAAGAAAATAGTTCAATATAAATAATAAAACATAATGTACTATAATTTGAGAAATGTAACTAAAGCAGTTATTAGAAATTTATAGTTTAAAATGTTAATATTAGAACAAAAAGAAGTTTTACAATTAATGATTTAAGCTTCCGACTTGAGAATCTAGAAAAAATAACACAAATAAACTCAAAATAAATAGAAGAAAAGAAATAATCAAAACAATATAAAAATCAATTAAACAGAAGATGAAAAAATAATGAATGGGAAAAATAAACAGAAGGTAAAATATTAATATTAAAAAGTTGATAAAATCAGGAAAACTGATAATGAATAGAAGAGAGAAAATAAAGACTTTCAGTACTAGAAATGAAAGTGGAAACATTACTAGAACATGTGACAAGAATATTAAAAGAAAGTGATATTTCAGATCAATAAAACTCATGAAAATAATTCTTCTCAACTAAAGATTTACAAAACTAATACAAATCTTTATTTTCCTGAAATTTGTTGATTTTTCACGAAAGTGTCAAGGCAATTTACTAGGTTTGGGCGGGAACAAAACCCTTCAACAAAGGATAATGGAAAAACTGGATATGTGTATAAAAAAAAAAAACGAAACTCAAACTTTTGCCCTGCATCATACACAAAAATTAATTTAAAACTGATCATAGATGCATTTAAACATAAAAGCTAAAGCTATAAAGCTTCCTGAACAAAGTATAGAAGAATATTATGTTAATATAACTCATTTAATTAGTTATATAAGTCAATGGCACAAGAATGGTAGTGATAAGTGGAGGGTTGAAATGGATGGATTTATTTTTAAAATTGTTGAAAATTAAATATTAAAATAATTATGTTCACAGACTAATAATGTGAATAAATTTTGCCTATCAATAGTTGAGATGTTAAATAAGTTATAACAAATGAAGTGACAATAATTAAAAAAAAATTTAATGTAAAATAAAATAGATTATTTTTCTGAAATAGGCATGTGTGTTTCTGTATGTAGCATAGTACACACTAAATATAACATACCCCATCAGTGAGAAGTAAAATTAAAAAATTAAGAAAGTATTTGAAAAAGGCACATTAGAGTCTTATTTCACACCAGATTAGAAGACAAAGCACATAAATATAAAACATTAGGTTAATAATTTGCATTTTACCTATATTTTCATATCAAAATGAGACATATTTTAAATATTTATAGAAATATAGAAAGAAAGAGGTCATCATAGAGACATTTTACTAAAGTTGGGGCATAAGTTTGTCCCTGAAGGATAATCAGATTTTGGTAAATAGAGATTATAAAGACTTCCTAACAGAAGCATTTGGTTAATTTCTTAGGAAACTAGGCAAGATAACATAGACACCTAGATAAAACCCATTCTCTAGTTCATATGCTTTGCCAGTGATGGGTCAGCAGAATCATCTTTGCTGTGAAAGATGGCATAGTAATTGTGGGCCCTTCAATAAGTAACATAAAATGCAATCACGAAAGCAGCCTCCAGAAGCGCTCAGCCGGAAATGCTGAGATGTATTCTGCACCAGAAAATAGCAACTGTCTTAAAAACAGTCTCTTATTGATTAGAGAGTCGGGTAGGACATTTTTAAGGCTCACTCCCTGGAAACTTTACCATGTTGTTTGTCATCATGAAAATGTGTGTATTTTTTTTCCAGAAAAAAATACCTGTGGCCATGGAAGAACTATTAAGATTAAAAATTCAGACATTTGCCTTCCTTCTGCCCCATATCAACAATAAACCTATTTTATAATAACACACTCAGGTAAATTTCCTGCCTATGGTTGAAATACACCATCTATATGCTGAGGATTCCAAAACCTACATCTTTATCCTCACTGACTTCCTGAATTACCAAGAACAGCATTTAGTTGGCTTATTCTTAATAATCTCTAATAAACCTATTAAACATGCTCAAAAGATAGCTCTGTATTTATACCATAAACCTGTACCCCACACGTCTTCTCCATCATAGTAAATAGGCACTAAGTTTGCTCAAGACAAAAATCTAAACATTATCCTTTCCCCTACAACCAATCCATCAGGAGATAAAGTAAATTTTACCTCCAAACACATTATAAATGAATCCACCTCTCTCCATTTTTACTACTAACTATCCCATCAACCTACTTTCTAAACGTGTGCCATTGCCTTCTACTGGCTTCCCTCTTTATTGTGCCCAATATCTATTTTTCATATATCATTCACACTCACATTTTAAAAATGAAATTCTGATCATATGCTCATTTGAAAGCATCCAGTAGCTTCCCATTGCATTTAGGATAAAATTCAAAAACGAACTCTTAGCTTACAAAATTCTTACAAAGTTTTGACTTCTATCTCCAACCGTATCTCCTACCACTTTCTCCTCACCTTTACATTCTAGTACTCACCAATGTTACTGTGTCCCTTAATTTTTTCAAGCTGTTTTCCTACCTCGGACAGATATCATCAGCGTTCACGGCTACCTAGTTTTTTTCTGGCTCTATGCATGTGAAGTTTCACTTTTAAGCCATTCTCTCAGTTGAACAAGATATTTGATAAGATCAGGACATAAAATGAAAACAGAAATGACATCTCATTTCCAGGCTAATTCAGTGAAAAGCCTATATATGATTCTCTACTTTCTCTTTCCTTGTGTAACTAGCAATAATGGCCTTGTTTTGCACATGGCACAGGCAAAATATAGTATAATTTCAGACACGTGGAGTCTAAGTCTGGGATTCCAAGTGGCTTGATAAGGCAGAAAACTTGCCAACCTCTGATGAATGAGCATCTTGAGAAGTATCTTTTATATATTAAACCATGATCAATTTAGCCTTCCCTGAATAATATATCACCTTAGGGTTTCCGAATGAGCTATTGTATTTGCTCTAAAAAGTCTTTTTTCTCATCATTTCATACTTTACTTCTTGTCATTTAGACTTTAGTTTAAATAATATCTCATCAAAAATACCTACTACTATTGCACAATCAAAATTAGTGTGACTCCCACCTCACCCCCAGCATTCTTTCAAATATTTTCTACGTATCTCTACCAGATATTTTTCTGGTTGATTTATTTATGTGTTTGCTTATTTGTTTACTCTCCATCTTTGGAGTTTTGTTTGCTGCTTTAATTCTAAGACATTGAAGATAATCAAAAATATTTCCTAGACTATTTGGCAAATTACTGATTGCTATTTTTCCTATTTTGTATTAAACTTTTTTATTTTATGATTCTATTTTTATGGCATCAAAGTAATAAATAAATAGATAAAGTCAAAAGGTCAATAATTACCTGCAGAGTCAATTCAACTAGTGTCTGAAAACCTTGTGGAATTACGTGGAGGCTTAAGGAAGAGATACCATGGTGTTTTTCATGTGATGACTTAAACTTCATTTTTTGTAGAAGAAAAGTATATTCTCCCAAAGGTGCTTATGTAAGTAACACAGTATAATCATTTTGATATTTGAATAATAATATAAAAACAGTTCCTTACAAGACCCAGCTAGTGTCCCCATACATAAATCCATATTATGCATGTACCTTATGTGCATGATGCCTGAAGCTACCTTAAAGGGGATACTACAAAAAGCATGAAATTGTTGAAAGCTTTCCATTTTTGAAAGCATCCAAGGCAAACATCAGAGATAAAGATCACTTGAGCTATGTTTGTCTGCCTATGGTGTTAATTAAACGCCAATATTTTTTTCTCTTGAGAAGCTCAGAATTAGATTCACATTCTCCTCTGAGAAAGATAAAATCATAAAGTATACTTGTCACATAGTATAGGCCTCCTACCCTTATGTGAAATCCCCAGGAGGTATTTTGTGTTTACATATTTCTCAAATATTATTTAAGGCTATAATTTTTTTTAAAGTGCTGTATATATTTTGTCAGAGTGATAAATCTTTCAATTTCATAGAACTTAAAAATGAAGCAGTTAAGATTGGATATCATTTAATGTTATGTAGTGTCATGTTAAAATTCAATCTATATTTTTCACTGGTGATAAAACTGTGTTTATTTACAGAGTACATACTATCTATGTATTTATTAAGTGAGCTAGGTGCTATGGATGGTAAAAAAGAAACACAACACACAATCTTGGTATTAAAGAACACATAGGCCATTAACTTCAATTTAATTGTAGGAAGTTACACGGCCCTTATATAAGCTGACATATATTCCAGGATTACCCTGGGTGCAAGGACAGTTTCAGGGAGGTCATTAACAATTATCAGGGATGAGAATGAAGATATATGTAAAAAATTCTAAGTGATAAAACAAGTATCCTAAGCATATAAAAACAAAAGCCAGTTTTATAAGGGGTAACTTTAGGAACACTCTCAAATATGTGAAATAAAATATTGTTGTTACAGCTGAAATGATGTCAGTTAGAAACTACTGCAGTAGTTCAGTTATCCGGACTTCTGCTTCCAGCCAAGATGGAGGAGAAACAGCAACTAGACTCCCATCCACTATGGTTTGAATGTCCCCTCCAAAACTCACATGGGGCTGGGCGCGGTGGCTCACACCTGTAATCCTAGCCCTCTGGGAGGCGGGAGAATCCTTTGAGCTAGGAGTTTGAGACCAGCCTGAGCAAGAGTGAGACCCTGTCTTTACTAAAAATAGAAAAACTTAGCCAAGCGTGGTGGTGCATGCCTGTAGTCTCAGCTACTTGGGAGGCTGAGGGAGGAGAATCACTCGAGCCCAGGAGTCTGAGGTTGCTGTGAGCTGGGCTGATACCAGGGGACTGTAGCCTAGGCAACAGAGTTAGACTCTGTCTCAAAAGAAAAAAAAATAAGAACTCATGTTGAAATTTAAGTGCCATTGTAGCAGTATTAAGAGATGGGACCTTTAAGATGTGACTAGGCCATGAGAGCTTCACCTACATGAGCAGGATTGGTGCTGGTATAAAAGGGTGAGTACAGTCCTCTCTTGTTCTCTCCCTTTGCTCTTCCACTCCTCTGCCATGTAAAGCCAGTGTCCCTTCCCTCTACAGGATGTGACACTCAAGGCACCATCTTGGGAGCAGAGACTAGTCACTCAGAAGGCATCAAATCTGCCAGTGACTTGATCTTGAGCTGCTCAACCTCCAGAACTGTGATAAATAAATCTCTGTTCTTTATAAATTACCCAGTCTCAGGTATTCTTTATAGCAGTACAAAATGGACTAAAACATCATCCCACCTGATCTCTACCACCACCACCAAAACCAGATGAAATTTAGGAAAAGACAGTTTTTAAGGCAATAGATATCAAGAAATAGAAGGCAGTGTTTTCTAACAGATGGGGTCAGGGGAAGTGAGCCAAGTGATTTATCCCCAGATCACACCTTAAGAGAAATTCTAGTCTACAGTACAGGGAAAGGGAATCCAGGCAAAGCCAGATGGTCATACTGAGTGGAAAAGACAGAACTGAGACTCTGGGAAGACCAAAGCAGCTGGAGTTTTCAGGACAGAATACCTGAGATTTGAGGCTAAACAGTGAGAGAATTCCAACATCTGCAGATGTCAGAATTCAGCAGGATACAGATCCATGCATATATGTGAAATAGTTACTTGAGTCCATTGAAAGGACCACCAAAAAGAGCTAGAGGAATAGTAGGTGACACAAACACAGAACTGGACATAGTATGTTCTCACCAGAACAACTGGTAAACCTCCTAATTTGTGTTACACTGGTTAATCAGGAGGGGCTTGACTCAGCAGTGAGAAATAGTTAACCAACAATTAAACATATCTCTGGTCCCACCTAATATCTTACAAAAGGCCTGGGACAACTCAATTGTGTACAAGAAACTTAACTATGTGCTAAAAGAAAGCCCCAAAATATAAGTTTCCAAAAATATCCACTACACAAAAAGAAAAAAAAAAGTCATAGTAGCTGCCATACAATCAAAAAGTATCAGGCATTCAAAGAAACAGAAAATTATTACCCATGATGAAAAGAAAAAAAATTAATCAAAATTGACCTAAATTAAAAGTAGCAAAGACATTAAAAAGCTGACATAACTATATTATATCTATTCAAAACTTAAGTAGAGATATATGAGACATTTTTAAAAAAGATTTAAATCAAACTACCAGAGATAAAAACTACAGTGACTGCAATTTAAAAAAAGTTTGAAGAGATTAATGACATTGATGGAATGGGGAACCTGCAGCCTTGGAGCCACATGTGGCCTTCTGGATCATTGAGTGTGGCCACTTGACTGAATCCAAATTTTACAGAACAAATCTTTGTAATAAAAATAATTAAAGAAGGAAAATATGAAAAAAGGAACAAATAACAGATGTAACAAATAGAAAACTAATAAGATGAAAGATCTAAACCTAAATGTATAAATTGCATTAATTTTAAATATTCTGAAGACATTACTAGATTGAATAAAAAGACATAACCCAAATGTCTTCTGTCTACTAGAAATGCACTTTAAATATAAGAAATTCCTAGGTTAAAATAAAATTCAAGTTAAAGGATGACCAAAACATGACATGCTAATAATAACCAAAAAAACCCTGGAGTTTCTATATTAATATCAGACACAATAAATATCACAGAAAAAAAGTTATTTTGTGGCTCAGAATGTGGTCTAGCTTGATTAATGTTCATTAGGAAGTTGAATATAAAACATATTTTTTTCATTCTTATGTGGAATGGTCTATAGATGTCAATTAGGTCTAGTTTGAAGTTGTTGTTCAAGCCTTCTACAGTATAAATAATGTTTTGTCTAATGGTTCTATTAATCACTGAGACAAAAATGTTAAAATCTTGGTTTGTCTATTTTATTTATTTATCTTTTTAGTTTTATCATTTTTTACCCTAGAAACTGTGAAATTCTCTTGTTAGGTACATGCACAAGTAGAATTTTTATGTCTTTTGGAGAATTGACTACTTTTTTTTATTTTTGTAATGTCTCTATTTGCTCCTGATAAATTCTCTACTTCTGAATTCTACTTTATCTGGTATTAATATATCGGCCCCAGTTTTCCTTTAGTGTTTGCATAGTATATCATTTTCATACTACTACTTTTAAATTATCTATTTATATTTAAAGTTAATTTCTTATAAACTTCATGTTCATGGGTTTTGTTTATTTAATGTAATCTGACAATCTCTGCCTTTTACCTTTTAGATCATTCATATTTAATGTGATTATTATGTGGGTTTGGTTAAAATCTATCTTTTTCTAGATATTTCTGTATTCTCTTAGGTTAATTAAAAATTTTAATAATTCCATGTTTTATCCTCTATTGACTTATTATACACATCCTTTATTTATAATTTATTTTTGCCTTGGATCTACTTTATATATCTTTAATTGATCAAAGTGTACATACAGCACTACTTCATGTCCAGTGTAAGTACTTTACAATTATATATTATCACTTTTAGATTGACTATTTTAAAAATAATTCATCACTTACAAAGGTATCCATTTGGGTTTTTATGGTTTCTGGCAAAAAAAAAATATTCTATAATTCTTATCTTTGTTCTTCTACATATGATACTTTAAAAAAATCCATCTGCCTTCAAGATTTCTTTGTCATCTGAAATTTTCAGCAGTTGGAATATATATTGTATTCAACATTCAGGTTTTTAAAAAATTCTTTATTCTTCTTGATTTTCTCTGAGCTTCTTGAATCTGTGGCTTAATATTTTATTATTCAGAAATTCTTGACCATTATTTTTTTCAAATAATTCTACATTTCTCTCTCTTAGTTGTTAAGTTATTTGATATCGGCTCAAGGATTTTAGACATTCATTTCTTCCTTTTTTTTCCTGTTCTTTATTCTCAATATGATTAAATTTGGGCAATCTTTATTAACATGTATTATAGGTCACTGATTATTTCCTCGATTTTTTTGAAACTACTGATAAGCCCATCAAAGGTATTCTTCATTTCTAATCCTCTTTTTATTTCTAGTATTTACATTTAATTACTTCTAATTTCCATCTCTCTGCTGAAATTACTTATCTGTCTTGTATGTTGCCCCCCTCCTCATTATAGTGTTCATTATATTAATAATACTTTATATTTTTTGTCAGGTAGTTCCAACATTTATCTTCTCTTTGAATCTCATCCTGATGATTGCTTTGTCACTTGGGAGTGTGCTTTCTCCCTGCATTTTTTTGCATGCTTCATATTCTTTTGTTGAAAGCTAAAAATCTTGGTAGGATAGAAGGAGACTGAGGCAAATAGTTTTCTGGGTTTTTTTCCAATTTTGTCCTGGAAATGAACATATCTTCATTCTGCTGGGATTTTAATATAAGGGTTTATGTTAATCTAGCTCATCTTTTGGCCACTTTTAAGGTTTGTCATTGCTATGGTTACATTCACTGCACTACTGATTTCTAATTTCTTTAATGATAACTTGTATTTAAGGTGCTGGTTAGTTTGCCAGAGTAATACCTGTTCAGCCCTGCACCTTAGGCTTTCCCTCTGCGCTTTCCTTCCTAAAGGTCTTTTTGCCTTCTCTTGCTTCTCTACTGTCCTTTCCCCTACAGCATAGTAGACGATGCATTTTTTCTTCTCCCTTCTACATTTAGAGAGTCTATTGAAACAATTCGTAATATTAAAAGGCATAAACTAACAGTAATAATTTCCTTGATAATAGTAAGCATAAGGAATCATGTTAACTAACAATTTAAAGTAAGATGCAGTCTACAATACAATAGTGGCAGAAGTAAGAATTAATCTATTGGAAGTTTGTGGTGAAGTCTCCACATGCAGAGTCAATATGCCTGAAATAGGGCAAGATAAGGTGTTGGATTGAAAAGTATGAAAATTAATTAGAAAATTCAGAAACTAGAATGATAACCTCAGTGCCTTGCTTCCTCAGAATGCTGGCAGGATCTAAGACTGAACCCTAATTTAATTTACTAATGTTGCCAATCTCTTCTTTGGCAGAGAGGAAATAAGAAACATCCTCTAAAGATAGAAAGCCCAGGCTCAATTTTAAAAATAATATATATTGGGAGAGTGAATAGAACAAAGGGCTGGAAAGATTTTTCTATACAAAAGTGTGACTTTTGACAAACAGTACCTTTACCTAAGTAGAAACTACAGCCTCATCAACGTGCTTGAATCATGGCAATGTGAATAAATTACCTGCAGGAAGGAATGCCGTTTATGGTCATTTTGTACTTTATAGAGATGCAGAAATTATGAAGGCTTTTCTTAAGTGACACAAGAATAGATAGCAAGAAAACATTTGTCTTATTTTCAGATTGCTAAAGTTCTATAGCTGTTCTAATGTGCAAGACAACGGGATGATGATTATAATGATGATGATGGTATTTAGCATATCTATACCATTTTCTACGTGTCAGCAACTGCACTACTTTACGTAAACTGTATCATTTAAAACTTATTGGAATCCTAAAACATAAATATTTTTATTCAAATTTTACAGATTAGTGCAACGAGACTAAGATTATGTTACTGTGACTTGTATAGGAATGATCCAGTATAAAGTGACAAATAAATTTCTGTCTCTTATATTTAGTGTTAGTAGTCAGTGTCTTGTGCATTCTCAGTAAAATCCTCAATTTGAATATTATTTAACTAAATCAGCATTTTTTCATTTAATTAAGACACTTAATATCCAACATCACCAAATATATACACGACAAACTTAGCAAACTCTTTAAAACATATATGGTCTCATTACTGTCCTTAAAGTCTTAGAATAGAACGATTAGTTATGAGAGAGCACTTCTGGGCCAGTAGCAGCAAACATTATGAAAACTTTAACAAGTACATCTGAATGAGTAAAATATACCTAATTTTGTGGAAGAGGTAAAGGGAGACAGGCAAAGCACATAATTTTTTAAGTTGTATATGTGGATAGTGTGATTAACTATTTATGTGATATAATGTCAGGGACAGCGTTGAAGAATTCCAGATCTGTAGGTGTCTTCCTCAGGTATAAGACCTGAAATTTCACTTTAAGAGTCTCGTACATTTCTACTTAAAACCTGATCATTGGGAAAATGAGAGCCCTCCTGAGAGGAGTGATGTTTCTATCATCTAATATGAATAAACTTAAGATACTTTCTCTATGATAACTGTTGAAAATAAGGTAGCATAATTCATTGTTTGGGAAATCTAAATTAGTTGTATAGGGCTGGGAAAACAGACACAACAATTCTTGTCTTCATTTTTGTTCTGTGGCCAAAAATAATTTTATCAAAAGCTTCAGGGTTCTTTTGAATCTTCCTGCGTGCAAAGAATAAGTATAATTGATCTGTGAAGTCTGGAAATTGAATTAATTATTAAAGTAATTTATAGAATTGCTGGGTAAATGAAAAGGTAGATGGAAAACATAGGCCCATTCTATGAGTATGACCTATAGGGGAAGAAAAGGCTTCACTTCAATGTTTGGCTTCACATTTTTAATTTTTCATCAAATTCATTGAAAACAATATTCACCTCATCAAATAGCTCATGGGCCAAATTTTAACTATGCTCAAAATAGATAGAATATATGTTTCATGAGGAAAAGGATTTTGATATACTTGTTCACGTCTATTTAGTTTAGTATTTCTTGAGCTTAGAAGACTGCCAAGTACATGTAACCATTAGTTGAACTATTTACCAACATGGCCCTAGACATAGTGATTATTCTTCAATTTGCTGCCACTTGCTAGCTGTGTGGTCTTTGTTGAGTCTGATAACAATACTAGTCTCACTGGATTGTGGAAAAGATTGAGAGAAGTTATGTGTATTAAAGGCTTAGGACAGAATCTGACACATCATAAACACATATTTTTTAATTAAAGAATTTAAGA